>JAOTON010000147.1:667500-879476 GCA_034440635.1 Lepas anatifera
TCGGAAGTTTTAACGTCAAGGGTTCTATGGTCAACCCAAGCCCTTTTGAAATCATCTTTTTTCAATCAATATTGCATGATTTATTAGTAATGAGTCTTTGAAACCGAGAATGATGTCTTGCCTTGTAGGTAGTTCGACTAATGTTCCTGACAATACATACTTTAAATTATACTTAAAATATTCATAATAGTGGAGGCAAACCTTGGGATTTTGTTGTCAAACTCTAAATTGGGATGGCATGGATACATGTGGGTTCAACCCTTACGTCTGGAGACTGCCTTGCGTGACCCATCTTGACTGTTTCAGAATATCCTTAAACACGGAGATATTCGAAGAGAGATTAGATTAACCCTCGCCCCACCGGGGCCATCGATGCCCCTAAGGTTTTTTCGGCATAGCAGAAAAATGACGAAACGCAGCACCGCGGTTAAGAGCTCTATCTCTCACCCCATTATTTTCCCACCATCCCTGAATTTTTACCCCGGGTCACCCAGAGTCAGGTCACCAGGCGAGGTCAACCAAGGTCACCTCACTTCAACTTTTAAGCTCCATAAGAGCTACATTTCTTAGTCGATCGATTTGAAACTTCCTACACTTCATGACCCCACCAGGGTCTACAAAGAGTTTATCCGGAATTTTTTCGATATCCTGACCTGAGGTCAGGTTACGAGGTGACCTCCCCCATTGGAAAAGCATGGGAAAAGCTGTCTTAGGATCTAGAAGTCACAAAAATGATTGTAAATGCTCAAACGGCTCAGAACAGCGTTCTTGGACACCCTTTCACGATTGCAGGGGTGATATTTGACCTCTGACCTCTCCGAGGTCATCCAAGGTCACCAGGGGTCAAAAATAGTATTTTGACAATAACTTTTGACCTAATTAAGCTGGAGCGTTGAATCAAACACCATCGTGTATGTCTCTTCAATGACTTTCATTTGATATACGGCAAGGTCACTTTATGACCTTTCGTGACCTCAGGTCATATGAGGTCACGAGGTGACCTCTGGAGGTCAAAACACTGGCGAAAGGACATTACCTTCCACATAGTGGAAAAAGGTCTGTAATTTTCCTATCAAATGTAGTTTACCAGATCTCAATAGCTTGAATGGCATAAGAGTTATGCCCAGTTTTCTTAAGCATTGCATATTTGGAGTGAAAATAGCCTATCATGACCTAACTTGACCTCTGCAGTTCAAATCATTGACCTAAGCGCTTAAATATGTGAAGTAATTTCTTACTGAATTCATGCGAGCTTTCTAATGCATATTGCAGATTTTCGCTAACCCCTATAGTTTCGGAGTTAGAGGGGGCTATCGATGGCCCCAGTGTGGGGCGAAGGTGGCGCCGGACCCCCGGTGGTGCGCGGGTTAAATGATGCTCTTTACTTACGTTTGTTGTGATTTTTGCATCGCATTTGAACTATGTTTCTAATTAATTGTTTGCATATTTGAACCCCTGATGAAGCCATTAAGCAAAATGATGGGCCAGTTAGTAATTAAATGGTTAAAGTAATCTAACAAGTCTGACGTAGTTTGGCTACGCATTTATCGGTTTTAAACTCACTCAAGCCAATTCTCTGTGTAAATTGGCAACTAGGTGAAATGAAAATAAGACAGGATGAAACGTCTGTTATAGACACAGCTGAGGAGGGGGCCGAGCCAAACCTGGTGTCTGTACGTCGTCTCGTGCCCATCAAGGACGCCAATGATAATCCGCCCGTATTCAACGGGCTTGACAACGGAGCCTACCGCTTCAGGTGAGCCTGGGTTCGATTCTCCGGCGGGGAAATACTTTTCCTCGGGTGCGTCTTGACGGAGGGTTTTTAGGGAGAGAGGGAGTTTGTTGCAAGGGCGATAGAGTACGTAGTTAGCCCGATAAATTGATTGGACTGACCGTTTGACTGTCTAGAAGACTGTCTTTTAGATTTGCGTCATGCTCTGAAGTGGTTTTAACGTGGGATTTTGTCGGTATAATTTACAAAAAAACTTCTTTTTATGGATGTAATATACATATAAGCGGAATTTTCTGTCAAATCTATTAAAAATAAACTATGTAAATCCATCTGTGAGAGCACTCTAGAAGCGTTTTATAATATAAGTAGCGGAAGCGGAGTATCGGAGTAGCGGGTAGAGGGTAGCGGTTTCTTAATTCTAAGAAAGTAGCGCTAATTGTGGTAGCGGTTTCAACTGGGCAAAGTAGTGAAAGTAATGGTAGTGGTTTAAACAAATTTGGTAGCGTCGCCCTCATCTGTGAATTTCCATGTGCTACTCACACAACATTGATCTTAAGAGCAGACTTCTTAAACTTCGCAACATCACAAAAAGACGAGTGCATGTGAGAGGGTGCCGTGACACCTGCAATTGTGTTTCACAGTGTCAGCGAGACCTCAGAGGTGGGGTCGACCGTGTTCTCGAAGGTGAACGTCACGGACGAGGACTTCGGCAAGAACGGTGAAGTCAACCTGGTGTGCGACGCATCTAAGGTGGGTTAGAAATCCGCACCAGTGGCGGTATATCCGGTTATATCCGGTACTTTCGGGTACATCCGGTCATATATGGCCTATCGTTACACCCGGTATATCGTTATGTCCGCTATATCTGGTTTTATCTGGTATATACAGTAGGTATATCTGGTATATTCCGTCCTATCTGGTTATATGATTTTATCCAGTATATCCGGTACTATCTAGTATATTCTGTTATATCCGGCATATTCGGTTCTACCCGATTTGTTCGGTTGTATCTGGTTCTATCTAATATATCCGGTCATATCCGAAAATTCTAGCTGTATTTGGTATATTTAATATTACTCTGTATGTCAAGTCTTATATGGGTCTGGTCGATATGTTCGGGCATATTCGGTTATATCCGGTATATCCGGTTAAATCCGCTATATTCAGCTCTGTTTGGTATATTTGGTTTTATTCGGTATATCCGGTTAAATACGCTATATTCAGCTGTTTTGTATATTTGGTTTTATTTGGTATCTCCGGTTAAATCCGCTATATTCAGCTCTGTTTGGTATATTTGGTTTTATTCGGTATATCCGGTTAAATCCGCTATATTCAGCTGTTTGGTATATTTGGTTTTATTTGGTATCTCCGGTTAAATCCGCTATATTCAACTGTTTGGTATATTTGGTTTTATTCGGTATATCCGGTTAAATCCGCTATATTCAGCTCTGTTGGGTATATTTGGTTTAATTCAGTATCTCCAGTTAAACCCGCTATATTCAGCTCTGTTTGGTATATTTGGTTTTATTGGGTATCTCCGGTTAAATCTGCTATATTCAGCTCTGTTTGGTATATTTGGTTTTATTCGGTATCTCCGGTTAAATCCGCTATATTCAGCTCTGTTTGGTATATTTGGTTTTATTCGGTATCTCCGGTTAAATCCGCTGTATTCAGCTCTGTTTGGTATATTTGGTTTTATTGGGTTGTTTGTTGTTGTTGTTGTTGTTTGGGGTTTTAGGGCGCTTCAACTGCATGGTCATTTCGCGCCCCACTGTGGTTATGTTACAAACAAATGCCGGTGTAGGGAGTTCGAAAGCATAGAAACATTACTGTGCCAACAGAATAGTTAATCCCGACATAATATTCATACCATCAAATACTTAACTACGTCTCCCAGCTTCTACCGTCAAACATTTCCGAGACGCACCAAGCTGTGCGAGCGTTCCACTCCGGCGGTGGTCTGTCCATTCTCTCCGGGTACCCAAGACCCTTTGGCGGAGAGCGGCGCAAGAATGTTGTGTCTTTATCCATGTATGCTTCCCGGACTCTTGGCCCGGGATGCCTCCCGTCACTAGCGGGAGTGGGTCGCGGTCCATCCTGCCAAACATGCTGCACGTTTCCGATGCTCTCGGTGGAACCAGAGTGCAGCCTTGGCTGAAGAAGCTCTTTTTGGACCCTCGGCACCCAAATTCTCTTTCCCTTCGAGTCCCGAAATGCAAAATCTGCTTTCTCTTCCCTCACGTATTGGGGGATTTTTCCCCACAACGTAAGTTTGGGGTAGAAAGCCTGCGCTTTCCGTCGCGTGTAGCTGTTCCCGGGTAGTCACTGTTTCTTGCTTTTGCAGGTGGTGTTGGTGGAGGCGGAGGTGGTGGAGGGTATGGCGGCGGCATTAACCCTGCATCCCCGCAGCCCGCGGATGGAATGGCTTCATCGTGCTCTATGCGCACGCTACGACTTTTAGGAGGTGCTGAGGAGGACCGCTCTGAAACGAGCCTTTTGGTTGCTACGTTTGATGGTGTTCTGCCTTTTGATTTTACGGATGGCTGTGATGCTGGACTTTTTACGGTTGCAGGTGTGGGTAATGCACTTTCTTTTTTATTTGGTGTAGATCCTGTGCTGTGTGTGGCCGCACGAACTGTCTCCGTACCTGGAGAGCCAGAAGCATCTCCTCCGCTGAACCGTGCACGCTTCGGTGCAGGAGGATCATGGGACTGTTCAGCGACTTTCTTTGTCTCCGTCACTGGTTGTCGCCTATCAGTAACGTCCGTCTGCACCCCTTTCTCAATGGTGTCTCTAGTCGGGCCGTTGGACTGCGGTGCTGCTGTCGACGCGACCGAGTCCTCAGTTGGGTCCGTTTGAACACCGCTTTCGGTTGTGACCCTGTGTGCCGGGTCGAATTGGGTTTCAACGCTCATGTCGGGTTGGTTGTCAGGCTGTGGCATCTGACCACCGATCAGATCCACGAAATCCCGGACAGACAGGTGCATGAGATCCCGCATGGTAGAGTCAAGGGTGACTGACGGCTTCGCTTGCCTTGAACTCCCGACAAGCGCGTCGCGGAATGGGGAGTACTGGACCAGAGACCCATCTCTCACGCTCAGCCTCGGAGAGCCATGTGCTATGTCACGCTTACATCCTGTCACACTTGCCCCACCTGTCGTGGATGGCTCCGGATGGAGAGAAGCTTCGTGGAACGGTTTGCTGGTTTGCCTTAGGGTTTGGGATTTTTCCTGAGCTACTTTCTTTGATTTTTCTTTTAGCTTTTCTCTTTCCGAAACGAAGATGGGACATGTGCGCGACCAGGCTTCATGGTCACCCTCACACGCAACGCATTTGGCGCTCTTTGCTTTGCACGATGAAGTGCCGTGACCTACATCGGAGCATCTGGGGCACCGCTCCGGCTTTTTGCAAAATTTTGCGATGTGGCCGTAGTCCTGACAGCGGAAACAGCGAGTGGGGTCAGGGACATATGCACGCACACGCACGGAGAACCAACCAATCCGCAGCTTTTGGGGCAGCTCCCTGCTATCGAACGTCAGTACAAGTGTACTCGTTGGAACCAGCTTCCCTTCCTCTCTCCGGTTCATCCTTCGGACCTTAGTGACCCCCTGGCCCTTAAGACCAGTGAGAATCTCCTCCTCAGTCGCTTCTCCAAGTTCGTTGCAGGTAACAACACCCATGACGCTGTTTTTGGTTGGGTGTAGTCCGACTGATATGGGCACTGACACTGGGGAATGGTCTTTTCCAACATAGGACAGGTTTTTCGCGGTCAACAGGTTAGATGTTTCCGCTCCTGATGACATCAACACTTCTAGTTTCACATCCGAATAACGATAAACATGAGTTGAGGTTCCAAATTTGGCTAATGCTTCCACGACCTGGAAAGGATTCATCTTGTAACCGTCTTCGAGGTGGATCACTAGGACCTTCGGATCAGTCTCACTCCCTTCAAGGGGGTGGATCAAAGTTGGGTTCGTCCCCGACACCGCGGGGGAAGGAGCATGGGTTTCTGGATTTGGAGAGGCCATGATGGGTTTATCACCTTCGGCCCCCCGGGTTACCATGTATCAATGACTGGGCCCGGAGGCTGGTGCAGTGCCTACGGGGGCAGGTGCGCCCGTCTCAGAGGGGCGAGAGATACTCACACAACCCCTCCGATCAGAACGCACCCACCCCTTGACGCCATCAGCCCAGTGGGCTGGCAGGGCCATGAGTCGGGACGAAGCTAAACGCGGCACCCATCACGCAGCGGAGACTGCGGTCCACCAGGCGCGCGCAACAGGCCGGAGTCTCGCAAATCGACGGTTTCCGAAACCCCGGCCCGCGTCGCGCCCGGCAAGAACTATCACAGCCCCCACCGCGAAGGGCGCGCGCCGCACCCCCGAAACATAGTCCCCCTGCCCAGCTGGACCGAGCGACAGAGCCCGTAGACACTGCCGCGTCGCTAGGCCGCCCGCGGCAGCCTACGGACGGCTTACCCCCGGTTAGATCGAGATATCTGGGCCAAAGGGGGCGTGTTGGAGCCCTCGGGACTGACCCGCCCGAGGGGGACCTCAACCCCCCAGGATCCCGTCAACCTCGTCACCGGGGCTCGAGAAAGGCCTCGAGTGGGCGCCTTACACCCATAAAATGCCGAAGAAGGCAAATAACTGTGGGGGGCAACAACTAAGGCATAAAAAGATGGTAGGAACTAACAATAATCAACAAAATAAGAGAACAAAAACAAACAGGAGCTACATACTGGGAGGTGCAGGACAGAGCTGACCCGATCCAATACGGTTACCGACCAGGTAACAAAGGGCCCGTAAGGCAGCCATCAGCATCACCGCGAACATCACCAACAGAGCCACCGACGACAGACGCCGACTCTAACCAACTGAGGTCGGAAGAGGCGGCGGCCGCCGGATGGCCAGACATGATGCGTCCGCGGTGATGCAAAGACGTGCCCCCAGGGCTGACTGGGCCCCGGGCGCGTCACACCCCGTTGCTCCAATCTTTACTTGCCGGACGAATCCGGCAAGTGAAGATCGGTCCCCTGAGGGGGGTTTTATTGGGTATCTCCGGTTAAATCCGCTATATTCAGCTCTGTTTGGTATGTTTGGTTTTATTCGGTATATCCGGTTAAATCCGCAATATTCAGCTCTGTTTGGTATATTTGGTTTTATTCGGTATCTCCGGTTAAATCCGCAATATTCTGCTCTGTTTGGTATCTTTGGTTTTATTCGGTATCTCCGGTTAAATCCGCTATATTCAGCTCTGTTTGGTATATTTGGTTTTATTCGGTATCTCCGGTTAAATCCGCTATATTCAGCTCTGTTTGGTATATTTGGTTTTATTCGGTATATCCGGTTAAATCCGCTATATTCAGCTCTGTTTGGTATATTTGGTTTTATTGGGTATCTCCGGTTAAATCTGCTATATTCAGCTCTGTTTGGTATATTTGGTTTTATTCGGTATCTCCGGTTAAATCCGCTATATTCAGCTCTATCTGGTATATTTGGTTTTATTAGGTATCTCCGGTTAAATCCGCTATATTCAGCTCTGTTTGGTATATTTGGTTTTATTGGGTATCTCCGGTTAAATCCGCTATATTCAGGTCTGTTTGGTATATTTGGTTTTATTCGGTATATCCGGTTAAATCCGCTATATTCAGCTCTGTTTGGTATATTTTGTTTTATTCGGTATCTCCGACTAAATCCGCTATATTCAGCTCTGTTTGGTATATTTGGTTTTATTCGGTATATCCGGTCAAATCCGCAATATTGAGCTCTGTTTGGTATATTTGGTTTTATTCGGTATCTCCGGTTAAATCCGCTATATTCAGCTCTGTTTGGTATATTTGGTTTTATTGGGTATCTCCGGTTAAATCCGCTATATTCAGCTCTGTTTGGTATATTTGGTTTTATACGGTATATCCGGTTAAATCCGCTATATTCAGCTCTGTTTGGTATATTTGGTTTTATTGGGTATCTCCGGTTCTATCCGCTTCTATCCAGTATATCCGGTTCTATCTGATATATCTGGTTCTGGTGTAAGGTCCGTCAGACTGTCACCGCAGCTCGGTTATAGCTTTATCTGGTTCATAATTTAGTATTGAGGTCATTAGGGCATGGCTGGATCCAGGATTTCCGACCGGTAGGCTCATGGTCCGTGGTGGTTGGTGGTTTTGGTGAAATTGTGTCGTGTTGTGTTGTGAAGACGTTATATTGTTTTCTGATTTGACGGTGCTACGTTCCGTTGTGTTATATTGCGTTGCGCTGTTGTGTTGTGTTACAGTTATGTTTTGCTACGTTGCATTGACTGCTGTGCTGTTGCACTGTATTATGTTACGTTTTGTTGTAATACAGATATGTTTTGCTACGTTGCATTGACTGCTGTGCTGTTGCGCTGTGTTATGTTATGTTCTGTTGTGATACAAATATGTTGTGCTACGTTGCATTGACTGCTGTGCTCTTGCGCTGTGTTATGCTACGTTCTGTTATGATACAGATATGTTTTGCTACGTTGCATTGACTGCTGTGCTGCTGCGCTGTGTTGAACTTGGCGCCGCTGTGCCGTGCTGACCTCAGCGCCGCTGTGCAGACTCCACAGACCTGTGAGCGGTTTGACGTGCGTGGCGTCGGTCTCAACTCCGGCGTGTTCATCGGCATCGTCACGCTGAGGGCGCCGCTTGACTTCGAGGTCGAGAAGAGTTTTGACGTTAGCGTGCGTGCCACCGACGGAGGCTCCCGTGAGTGTTACGGATCCAATGCACACCGGATATATGTTTTCTTCTTCTTGATTCTCCTACCCGTCAGTCGGTAGGCAGGAGTGTCCTTCCCTTTCCGGGCAGACATTGAGGCAATGTGAGTTCAATCCCCACAGCGGGAAACCGCCGTCCATGTCCGATCTGACCCGGTGGAGAGGATCCTTAAACACCCACACCAATACTCCCTGTAATTGGGCAAGTGTACTCTGCTCGGGGTGGCACTGATAACATGAGAGTAATCTGCGTATGTAACCACACACCTACCTAACCCTATGTTTTCTGCACAGCTCAGCAGACGGCGACGGCTCAGATGGTGATCTCGGTAGAGGACGTTCAGGACCAGCCTCCAGAGTTCGTCAACGGCCCCTACTCGGCTACCGTGGCAGAGAACACACCCCCGGTCAGTCGGCTGCCAGTGGCGAAGCCAGGCCGATGGTTGTGGGGGGAGGCAATGGGGCAAGAAATCCGGAAAATCAACTTTTCTAGAGAACATGGGTAAAATCAGGGGTTTAGTGTGGTAAATGTCTTCCCATTGGGATGCTCCCCTGCGTGTAGCTATGTAGTGGACTATCAACTGGATCCGATCCATTTCGTTTGTGTTTTCTGTGCTGGCCGTTGCTTTACTTCAGCCGTGGTTGCTCCGCGGCTGATAGATCTGGCTCTCTCCCGCCGTCAGGGGACGCCTGTTCTGGACATAGTGGCACGCGACGGCGACTCGGGGATCCCCGAGAGCTGGATATTACCGTGCTGGGCGATACCGCCGGCTATTTCCAGCTGCAGCCGCCGGTCAGAGGTCAGAGGTCGCCCCCGCAGAGGCGTGGTCAGGGGGACCTGTGGAGGAGCTGTGTCACCCTTGACCGGAAAACACTGCCCAAAACTGCAAGGTTTTCTCGAAGCTGATATGTTGTCAAGGTTTTGTTTGTGCACACCGCTCAGCTGTTAGAGCCAATCCCTAACTGCGTTCGCTGAAACCGCCTCTGGTCAGCCTTTGCCATGGAATACTGGAGACGTGATGGTGTAGTTTTACATGCACTGATAGAATCGTCTCTTGCCCCGAAAACTGTGTCAGTTGTTGGAGGATTTGGCGACTCTTTGTAGTGAGAATCACGGGATCGGGGCCACCCTACCTTAGCTTAGACCCAACTAACTCACCTCCTTCGGTGCGCGCGAAAGTAGTTGGCGGAAGTAGTAGTCTTGTAGTTGGCGTGCCATGAGACCCCAAGCAGAACCAACTCCAATGCGGCCAGCTTATTCAAGCTGGAATGATTCCGTCTGCTATGAAACAGTGATATTGATCTCAATCTGGCCAACAGGCTCGAACGGGGTCTACACGACCAAGCTGGTGACGGGGAACGTCACTCTGGATCGCGAAAACCCCGACATCCTGCGCGACGTCGGTCTGTACCAGTTCCAACTTCAGGTCAGTCGGACAGGCACTGCGTTCGAATCTCCGTCCAACCGATTGCTTTTATTCGTCTGTAGCGGTTTTCTAGGCATGGAAGATGTAGGCGATCTTTTAATTTACATTTTAGTAGCTGTCGGAATATGGCCAAAACATGGGGATGCTGGAAAGATGGTGTGCTGGAATACTAAAAGCTCCCTTTTTCACCGCTGAAGTTTCCTCTCACGCCGCTGAGAGCTATGTTAAAGGTGTCACTATGATGGGTGGTATATGACTCGACAGGCACGGGAAATAGCGCCGAACGGCACTGCCGCTGCGGAGAAAGTTTTAACCGATGTCACCGTGGTAGTCATTGACCAGGTCATGTGACTTGGCAGGCACGTGAAATAGCGCCGGACGGCACTGCCGCTGCGGAGAAGGTGGTAACCGAAGTCACTGTGGTAGTCACTGACCAGGACGACCAGCTGCCCTCCTTCAACAAGAAACAGTTCCTCGTCTTTATCCCGGAGGACACAGGTGAGAGAGGCC
The DNA here is from genome assembly GCA_034440635.1 of Lepas anatifera. Lineage (NCBI taxonomy): Eukaryota > Metazoa > Arthropoda > Thecostraca > Lepadidae > Lepas > Lepas anatifera. Next base: position 677,911 of record JAOTON010000147.1, read on the forward strand.
GAGAAACCAGGCGGTGTGACGCGGAGTCGATCTTCTGTGTGGTTATTTGTGACGCTAAGGGCTCGGTATTGGGTCACTGGGAGTCAGTAAACTCAGAGCGGCGAGTGTTTTGAGAGAAGGAATATCCTCATGCTCATACTATTATATAAGGCTAGATCATTACAAAAGTATAGATATCCTTATTTTGGGGAGATTATAGATATTTAGGCCTCTGGTTATCTCCTATATCGATTAAAAAACGGAGATGAAAAGTATTTTTGTTTGGGGATAGTCCAAAATATATCGATTCTAACTAGATCTAATTGGGCGGACGATCACCAAAATTATATCGATTCGACTCGTGTTGAATCTGGCGAGCGGTCACTAACAGACCTGACTGTGTTCTCGGACAGCCAACGGGACTCCCCTACCGGGCCTGGACATGATCGTCTCCGACTCGGACGAGGGCGCCGGCTCCCGCTTCTCTCTCCGGCTCCAGCATCTGCAGAACAGTGAGGGCGTGTTCGAGATATTCCCCACCGAGGGAGAGGGCCGCGCGCCCGTCCTCATCACTGTAGCCGACTCGTCCAGGTGAGCAGGGAAAGGTCCCGGGTTCAAGACCCGGTGGTGGAGTTTGTTATGGGTCGGAGGTGAGCACAGGAAAGGTCCCGGGTTCAAGACCAAGAGGTGGAGTTTGTTATGGGTCGGAGATGAGCACAGGAAAGGTCCCGGGTTCGAGACCCAGAGGTGGATTTTGTTATGGGTCGGAGGTGGGCACGGGAAAGATCCCGGGTTCGAGACCCTAGAGGTGGAGTTTTTATGGGTCAGAAGTGAACAGTGAAGGTATCAGGCTCAAGACTCCGCAACGGGGCTTGTCACAGGTCGGATATGCGGATATCGAAAAGAAACTCAGATAGAGTTAGATAGAGTCGTAAGAGTCAGATAGACTTTGATAGAGTCAGATGACTCAGAGGAGTCAGCTGTTTCCAATCAGTCCCATAGGACATAGTGCTAACTGTGATGTGGGATATTACGAGATAAGCATTAGCAAAATAAAACGAAACGCTTTTGGCGGTTGTCCTTACTGATAGCAGTGAACATTGTTTCCGGAAAAGTGGTCGGACAGCCAAAACAGGGGGAAGGGGGTTGGCCTACCGAATTTTCGTAAGTTTCCATGAGAGCAAGCTGCAGTAGCTGTACAACAGAGACATCGGAGTTCAAAACATCCATTGATGTGACCGCTGTGCTCCCGGTGGAGGCCCCACTGGTATCCTGTCTGCAGGCCTGGTACCATGCCGGCAGCATGGCATCCCTCTCATGATAGCCCTGCCGCTGTGTCTACAGGTTGACCTCTGACCTCTGGTGTCCACAGACTGGCCTCTGACGACCTCCGGTATCCCCAGGTTAAACTATGAGCGGGACGTGGACCGTCAGTTTGCGTTTGCGGTGGTGGCGTCTCAGGGGGAAGCCGAGGTCACCGCCACCGTCACTGTCCTGGTCACTGACTCCAACGACAATCCGCCAGAGTTCGCCCGCGACACTTTCTCGTAGGTTCACGGCGCTCGACACAGCGCCGTTTATAAGAGTGTTTTATACGTATAGGCCTCTTCGTTATTCTTTTTTCGGCGGAGCGGCAAGAGGTGGACCCTTATCGACATCTCCTAATAGTATCTGACATAGCGTTCAGTTTCTTTGGAAAATCTCGAGTTTCTCTTTTAATCATAAGAGTGATCTTGTTTTTGGTTTGAAGAGTGTTTGGTTGGTAAGTGTGTTTTGGTTTGCCAGTATGCTGTAACAGGCAATGTATGGCCGCATATCTTGTTTTGGTATTCTCTCTGTGATCATGTTTTATATGCCAGAGTATGTACAGCTGCTGCTCCTCTGTTCAGCCCCGTCAAAAATTATATGCCCATTGTCAAAGCGTGTACACCCCTTGAACGTGTACACACCATTAGGTAGGCTGTACCATGTATGCACGCTGTACATCTCAAACACATAACGACTCCACGTTGGGTTGTCAGGTTTTCTGTGCCAGAGGATGTACAGCCGGGTCACGTGATGGGCTCTGTGCCGGCGTCCGACCTGGACTCGGGTCAGCTGGGTGCGGTGCAGTATCGGCTGCGCGGGTTCGGCGCCGAGAAGTTCTACATCAACAAATTGACTGGAGAGCTCAGTGTGGGAGACTGTCCGTTTGGAGACTGCCTCGACTACGAGGAGCAGAAAAGGTGAGCAGCGCCGCTTCGGGATTCTGCTAAATTAGTGAGTGTGGTGTGTTAAATTCTTAAACACTCTGAAAACCTCTTGAATGTGGACTAATTCCTCCAGAAAATCTGAATAATCTGAAATTACTTTTTGTTTTTTCCCGGCCCCCAGTCATTACGATAAGAAATATGCTTAGTAGTAAATTTTGTTTATATTGGGCAGTGACCATATCAGTCTCACTTTCATGGCCTTGTCATATTTTGGGTTGTCATGTTAAAAATTTAAGTTACTGGAATTCCAGAACGATGGAGAATTGTGAGCTTATTTTGCCTTAACACCCCATATGCTCTTACATACAATTCTTCAGAGCGTTTTTTGTACGAAATATTTTGTAAACAATCACTTACTTGCTAGCAGTATCGAATTAGACGTAAAAAGTATCAATAAAAATACACCAAGTAAAAAACACCTAGCCACAAACGTCTACCCTCCTGCTCCGCACCTCTAAGGGGGTGCGTTTTTCACCTATTTTTTCACTCCAACCAAGCCAGCTTAAACATTTTGCACACGGAAACAAGCACAGCACGAATATATGATAGTGTGAAAAATGTGTCGATAGTGTGAAAAATGTGTCTGAAGAAAGGCAATCCAAAGATATGTGTCCGGTAGCTACCTCAAGAACTGTTTCATCCCTTCTGTGAGGAAGACGAAATAGATCAGAAACTCACGACAAGGATATTTCACAACATTTTGAGCACAGAAACTATACAGTGCTAGTGCTGCAGCCTTCTGACGTATCGTTCGTGACAGACAAACCAATTTTATTCTCAACCTAGATGTATTAAAAGTTTTATTTTCCAGCGAATACTACCGCTTTACCCCTTCGTCTGAGAAATAAGAACGCAAAATTTGCCCATCACAGGCATTCACCTATCCTCTTTATCTGATTAATAAAACAGAAATGTCTCCCACAGAAAAGATCCCGGAGAAGCCAAAGAACGTGTACCAAAAATTATGCGAAATATTGATACGATACTGCATGTTCCAGTGCATTTTTCTCAAAGCAACTGGCTACCAATGCCAAATGATGATTCAACACATTTTGAATTCAATAAATGGGGGATAGGTATCTTTATAGCATCAAAGTCTCCTGCGTAACTGTTTCCGGATTCAAGTCCAGACGGAGCCTCTAAATAAGTTGATCTGATCCCCAAATCCCTCCCAACAAGGTAGAATTGGCAATGCCGTATAACTTTGGCAGTCGGTGCATCATTTAACCCCAACCATCATTACTAATTCAGCAAATGTATTTCCTCATGTCTCTCTCCACCAATATCGGTAAGTTGTGATGTTGTTGACCTCTGCCCGCCTATTGGGCAGCTACGCTCTGACTGTGTCGGCGAGGGACGGTGGCAACCGCACTTCCTCCGCCTCTGTGCTGGTGGAGGTCACAGACGTCAACGACAACAGACCCGAGTTCGAACAGAGGGAGTACACGCGAACACTGGAGGACGGGGCAGAACGCTTCTTCCCCACGTTCTTCGTCAAGGTGAGAGAGAGAGAGATAGAGGGGGAGAGGGAGAGAGGAGAGGGAGAGGGAGAGAGAGAGGGCGAGGTTGAGGGTGAGGGCGAGAGAGAGAGCGTGAGAGAAGATAAACGTTGGTAAAATTATTTGGCAGTACGTGCTCAGCGTCGTAGTCCTGGTCCTCTTCACTTCACCAGTACGATTTAACGCGCCAATCTCCTTACACAGGCGACCGACAGAGACGCAGACGGCGGCTCCTCCGTCACCTACTCCATCATCGAGGGCAACTGGAACGACACGTTCTCAATAGATGGCAGCACCGGCGAGGTGACCGCCACGCGGCGGGTGCTGCACAGTGAGACTGCCACCGGGCGGTATGACCTGGTGATTGAGGCTCGGGATGATGGTGATCCACCGCTCACCACCAATGTCAGGTGAGGGTGATTTCTCAGAGGGGAAGGGGGTGCACGAGGACACGCATGATTACGTGTCCATTTCCTCACCCCTCAGCGAGGACTTTGTGTCATGAACAAGGACTATACATAACTTGTTCACCCAGGTAACTTGATTGTGTAATTTGTGATAGAAAATATATTCGTAGTTTTTTTCGTACGTGTTGACCATGGCTGTTCCGCAATATTAATAAAATCCTTTTGACATACACTTTGTCTATGACATGTCTCTCAAGTTTTTTTCCTGGGCTGTGAATATAGAAGCTGTCCATATCTCGATTCCTGTTTATGAAGCGGCAACTGTGATCCCGCTGTTGCACTGTTCTTTTAGAATCATAAACCGATTGTTTCAAAACTATTCTCTATCCGCAACCCTGTTCACCCCAACTTAACGTCATATAAAGTCACAATCGACAGGGCATTCGTCGTAATCGGACGCGACTCCAACGAGGCTCCCATTTTCCGCTCTTCGCCCTATGAGGCCTCCATCAGCGAGTCTGCCCAGTCTGGTGACGTCATTATCCGCATTTCGGCCCACGACCCTGACGCCGAGGACGTAAAGCTCGGCTACTACATCCAGGCCGGCGCCGCAGACAACTTCGACATCAACAATAGAGGCGAAATTCGCGTGGCAGAAGGTGAGAACTACGACCACTGGGCACCGCCAATAGAGGCGAGATTCACGTAACAGAAGGTGAGATTTACAACTACAGTGCACCAACAATAAAGGCGAAATTCGCGTGGGAGAAGGTGAGATCTGCAGCTGCTGTGCATTGGCAGTAGAGGCGAAATTCGCTTGGCAGAATGGGGAAACTGCGAGCACTTGAGCGTGAACAACAAGGGTCAAAGTTACGTGACAGAATGCGAAAATTACGAACCTAGCATGCACAAGTGCACGTTTCCGTTCCCAAATATAAGGACTAAAACCGTCGGCATGTAAATACAACAAGGACAAAACCCGCAGGTAGAAGGTAAGACAGTTTGTTCTGTAGTTTTGTTCATACTGGGTTTGGTGTTACTCTGGGCTCGCTTGGTTGACCTTGGATCAGGGGTATGTGACTTTCGGATGACATCAGCGTACGGAGAGTCCCAAGAATTGAATAATAACGGTGACGTTAGTCGCCTGAGGTTAGGTTTGCAACCATATGTTGTTTGATATTCTGCAGGCGATGCCAGAATCGCACAGTTTTTCTGGGGGTAATCCAATGAATACATCCAGATCCGTCGTTGCCATGGCTCTATTTGCAATGCGGCTATTTCCTGCGTGGCCTCGAAACGCTAGCCAGAGGTGAAGTCTCAATAACCGTATGCGGTCTTTTTGTCCTTCAGGAGCGCTGCTGGACCTAGAGCAGGGTGGATCCCCGGAGTACCACCTTGTGATCCACGCAGTCGACCGCGGCATACCGCCAAAGACGGCGACGGCTGATGTTAACATCACCGTCAGTGACGTCAACGATTCGCCTCCCGAGTTTGAACCGAGGTCCTACGTGGAGTACGTTCCAGAGAATTCGGAGGTGAGGGCTCTGTCCGAGGACCTAGAGGTCATGACGTAACATGCTAGTTCAAAAATGCTTGATAACTAACTGCCAAAGCTTTATGCTGGGTGGTTTACATTTGTGTCTTGCATTAGTTTTGTGTAACTTATACGTTTTACAGTATGTGACGTTTTTTATTTCTATTGGCCAATTATACTAAGTATCACGTCCGCAACAGTTCACCGTGCAGTCCGTACACACACTGACCAAAAGCTCACGCGGCCGATGCTCCGGCTCCCGCTAGGTAGCGGCTCACAACGTATTGTCGTACACACAAGTTTTGACCAAAAACCATCACACAGTATATTTCTCTATACATTTGTACCCCTGCAAGCTTAACTTACCTCTTCATCTATGTTTCACAGCCTGGGCGCCTGGTGGCGACCTTGAAAGCTCGTGACCTTGACACAACAGCTGATCTGCGCTATCAGCTGCTTCAGCTAATCACGGCCCGCGACAAGGCGGGTGTGGCCGTGCCAGCCAATCTCAGCGACTTTAGCGGCTGGCTTGTGTGAGTCGACCAATGAACGAATGAATGAGCATGAATGCATGGACGTGTGGGAATGAATGGGTAACTATAAACATGAATGAATTAAACTGAATGGATAAATATCAATAAATGAAGGAATTATATTGAGTTGATTAGTGAAGCTGAATTGATTACTATTAATGAATAAATGAACATGATTGAATGTATGAACAAAAATGAGCCGATGTATGGGCATTTTCGCATTGGGTATGCGATTGAATGCACTGCTGAGACATGGAAATTGTTAGGGAGGCTGCTCTCTCTTGAAATCCAAGGGTACACCTAAATATTGTGACTGGTAAGGACAAGTGGAGTGGAGGGAAGCAATACCCGAGGTTTATAGGCACGCCCGCGTGACCAGCGGCCTGGGAGTGGTACTGCCAAGTTTTGTTTTGTTATACAAGGCCATAGTCACTGGAATCTTAAAGATAAAAAGGAAAAATCGAATTTAAATTATTATGATTATGAGTTCCCAATAATTTCCGAAACAATTATCGTTTCAAGACAATGTAAGGATAGCTGGAAGTAAACTGGGGAAGGTTGGTCTCCTTTTTGGAGCTAGGAGGCCGGCTCAGGGTGTTCCCAGATAGTGTATAGGCGCCATCTGACGCTTCACCCCCCCTTTCCCACCCCTTCTTAGCGGCGTAGGCTCGTCCCTGGATCATTGGAATGTGGTCAAATATGTGGTTATGTAATTCCGTTTCCTCGCCTGCGTTGCTCAATGTGGATAATTTCTCAGGATTTGACCGAGGTTCCAGTCAGCGGGAAGTTGAAAAGTCACTGTTCCCGTTTTCTTTTTCCTATTGCGCTGGTTGCATGTGTTGAATCTCCTGGAGACCAACAGCGCGCCCTCTTATGTGTCCAGGGTGGAGCCGACCACAGGTCAGGTGCGAGTGGGAGGGGCTCTGGACCACAGCGTGGCCGCCGTGCTGTTGTGTCAGGTCAAGGTCAGCGATGTCAACACTGCCGTCGGCCGTAGAGAGGACACAGGTAAAAGAGAGAGAGAGAGAGAGAGAGAGAGAGAGAGAGAGAGAGAGAGAGAGAGAGAGAGAGAGAGAGAGACTCAGAGAGAGAGAGAGAGAGAGAGAGAGAGAGAGAGAGAGAGAGAGAGAGAGAGAGAGAGAGAGAGAGAGAGAGAGAGAGAGAGAGAGAGAGAGAGAGAGAGAGAGAGAGAGAGAGAGAGAGAGAGAGAGAGAGAGAGAGAGAGAGAGAGAGAGAGAGAGAGAGAGAGAGAGAGAGAGAGAGAGAGAGAGAGAGAGAGAGAGAGAGAGAGAGAGAGAGAGAGAGAGAGAGAGAGAGAGAGAGAGAGAGAGAGAGAGAGAGAGAGAGAGAGAGAGAGAGAGAGAGAGAGAGAGAGAGAGAGAGAGAGAGAGAGAGAGAGAGAGAGAGAGAGAGAGAGAGAGAGAGAGAGAGAGAGAGAGAGAGAGAGAGAGAGAGAGAGAGAGAGAGAGAGAGAGAGAGAGAGAGAGAGAGAGAGAGAGAGAGAGAGAGAGAGAGAGAGAGAGAGAGAGAGAGAGAGAGAGAGAGAGAGAGAGAGAGAGAGAGAGAGAGAGAGAGAGAGACCGGCTGACACTGTTCTGAGTTGGTAGTGATGGGTGTGTGCTTCATAATTGATGATGATGATGATGACGATGACAATGGCGACGATGACGATGGCGATGATGATACGATGATGCTGTTTATAATAATGATGATGATGATGGTGATGACCATGTGTTGCTTTGCAGCGGACCTGACCGTCTTCGTGCAGGCGTTCAGTGACAATAACCCCGTTTTCGAGCCGCCTTGGCTTGCCAATCATCAGCGAATTGACGTCAACGTGCCGGAGGAAGGCCAGTCCGGCTCCACCATCTACACCCTGCGGGCACGCGACCCCGTCTCAGGTCAGTCAGTGGGGGAGAGGAGAGCAGTCGGACCCTGTTACCAATGCGCCGCGGTTATGCGACCCCGTGTCAGGTCAGAGCGCGTGGCAGGGAACTCGTCCCCCTCTTCATCACGCTTTTTATTCAAAGCTTTTCAGACATGCGTGGAGTAAAATTGAAGGAATTAATACAATAGAACAAAAAGCCAAGCCCGGCGTGTTATTGGTCTTTAAACTAGTAGTTTTCGGTCGGTAGTAGTCAAACTCCACTGAAAGCTCCAGGCCCTCAACCCTCACTTTTTGGCTGTTGGTGACCCTGTCCGATGTGGGGCAGAAGGAGTTGGGGTGTGGGTCCTCGAAAAATGCTACGTTTCTTTAATCAAAAGAAATATCAATGACCTCATCACGTAGGAAGTCAAACGTGGATGTAGGACGCTTTACTATCCCATCCACAAATTCTGATACTTCGCCTGTAATGAAGCTCATTTGAAGACTAGGTAGCTGTGAAAGAACTGAAAAAGTCTGCGCATCCCTGTGCCCGCGTGGAGTGAGCCGGGTCAGTTTCGCCATCCCTGGTCCGAGCATTGCCCCTGGCCCCTTTCTGTGTCGTGGGCAGGAAAATACACACCCCATCCTATCCATAACTGATGTTTTCAGGCCAATGCGTTTGTACACCATTACGCCATGACAATCAATTCCATCAATTTCCCTTGGAGTCCACATGGACTTAAAGGGAAATCCAAATTTGTATCTGGATCTACAACTGCTTTAATTTTCTGGTTCCTCCATTCTAATCTGCCCACTGTCTGTGATTCTAAACCGTTGGTTTTCGGCGCTTCAGGTCAGGTGGTGAAGAAGTACGAGGAGATCGCCGGCTCGGATCCTGAGGATTGGTTCTCGGTAGACGAGAGCGTCGGAGAGGTGATGATTAACCGCCGGCTCGACTTCGATACCATGAGTAACAAGGTGAGGAGGCGCCGCCGCTGCCGGCGTCGCCATGGCAACGCGCCGGGTGGTTGTAACGTGTGATGACGGAGTGTGCAGGTGGTTTTTTGCTAGGCTTTTACATGATTCTGTTTGGTGATTAAGTCCTAGATGAAAACTTATCATAAGCAGGGTCTTCAATTTGAACTGATATCTTAATGTAAGTGCGTGCAAAGCCATTATTGAAACCCTGTCTTCGAAGAAAACTTCACTTTGTTTATCCTCAACATGGGAGGTATAGCACAGTCCTTTTCTACCCTGATATCACACCAAGGGCGCAGCCAGGGGGAGGGCAACGGGGGCCCGTGCCCTCCCCCATCGATGCCGGGGTGCCCTTTTGATTGCCAGGTGGTGTACCCTCTTTGGGCCGTGCCGCTCGAAATTTAGTGCCCTACGCCGTTGAGCCGAGATGGAACTGGACTGCATTTAGCAATTTAAACTATTGTTTGACAATTAAGTGCCTTTTTGGTCAGTTAGGACATTCTGTCGCCTTTCCAAGCACCCAGGAAGCACGTAATCCGTTTCCAGATAATGCCTCATCGTCGCCAATAATCGTACGGGCGGGGCTAATCTGGTTCCCCTTGAGCTCATCTGGTGCCCACTGAGCGCTGGTCTTGGCCCCTAGAGCTGATCATGTGCCATCTGAGCTGATCTAATGCCCTCGTAGTCAATCTGGTGCCCCCCTGAGAAAATAATTGTGCCTTCTGAACCTATATAATGCTATCTGAGTTAGTCTGATGCCTCCGAGCTTACCTGGTGCCCTATTAGCTGTTTTAGTGCCCCTTGAGCTAATCCGGGACCCCTGATCTTATTTAATGCCTCCCGGTGTTTATCTACTGTCCAGGGGCGCACCCAGGGGGCACAGGGGCACGTGCCCCCATCGGTGCCGGGTGCCCTTTTGATTGCCAGATGGTGTACCTCTTTGAGCCGTGCCGCTCGAAATTTAGTGCCCTACACCGTTGAGCCTAGATGGAACTAGACTGCATTTAGTGATTTCAACTATTGTTTGACAATTAAGTGCCTTTTTGGTCAGCTAGGGCATTCTGTCGCCTTTCCAAGCACCCGGGAAGAAAATAGGCACGTAATCCGTTTCCAGATAATGCCTCATCGTCGCCAATAATCGTACGGGTGGAGCTCATCTGGTGCACCCTGGAGCTGATCATGTGCCCTTCTGAGCTGATTCGGTGCCCTCGTAGTCAATCTGGTGCACTCCTGAGAAAATAATAGTGCCTCCTGAACCTATATAATGCTCTCTGAGTTAGTCTGATGCCTCCGAGCTTGTCTGGTGCCCTATTAGCTGCTTTAGTGTCCCTTGGGCTGATCCAGGCCCCCTGACCTTATTTAATGCTTCCCCGAGTTGATCTACTGTCCAGGGGTGCAGCCAGGGAGGCACAGGGGGCACATGCCCCCGTCACTGCCGGGGTGCCCTTTTGATTGCCAGGTGGTGTACCCAATTTGGGCCGTGCCGCTCGAAATTTAGTGCCCTACGCCGTTGAACCTAGATGTAACTGGACCGCATGTAGCGATTGAAACTATTGTTGGACAACTTAATACCTTTTTCGGTCAGCTAGGGCATTCTGTCGCCTTTCCAAGCACCCGGGAAGAGTATGGGCACCTAGTATTTGTACACCTAATGCCTCATCGTCGCCAATAATCGTACCGGTGAAGCTAATCTGGTCCTGCTTGAGCTCATCTCTTGGCCTCTCAGCTGGTCTTGGCCCCTCGAGCTGATTACTTGCCCTCTAAGCTGATCTGGTGCCACTGAGTCAATGGAATGCCCCACTGAGCAAATAATTGTACCTCCTGAACCTATATAATGCCCTCTCAGTTAGTCTAATGCCTCCGAGCTTGCTTGATGCCCTAATAGCTGATTTAGTGCCCCTTGAGCTATTTGGGCCCCGAGCTGATCTCATGCATCCCCAAGTTGATCTACCGTCTCCTAAGTCATATGGTGCCTCTTCAGCTGATTAGGTGCCCCCTCAGCTGATTATTGATGTCTCCTTAGATGGCCTGGTGCCCCTGAGCTGGTTTGGTTGGCCCTGAGCCAACCTTGTGTCCCCTGAGCTGTTATGTTGCTCCCTGAGCTGATTAACCTTCGCCCGGGTGGGGTCTTTTGACCCCCTCGGGTTTTTGAAGTGACCAAAAACGGCGCGCAGGCGCCAAACTTGGTCTAGCTGTTCCTTCATCATTTTTACATCTTTCCTGAAAATTTTGGCTCAAGGTCATATCAGGTCAGGTCACCAGGTCAGGTGAAGTGACCTCACCTCAAAAATACTTAGGACCGCATAACTAAAAGAAGGGTTAATCGATCAAGTTGAAACTCATACCACATCTTGGGCCCACCAGGAGCTACAACATTTGTTCCGGGATTTTTGATATTGGTGACCTAAGGTCATGTGCGAGCATGACCTCCCATTGACAATGCATGGGGAAAATCACGAAATGAGCTTTTCTCAGTAGTATGGATGGAATCAACTTCAAACATCGGTTGCGACTTGCTCTTAGCCCATTTCTGAAGCTGATACCAAAATTTTTGACTTGTGACCTTTAAAGGTCACCTTAGGTCAAATAAGCATTTTGGTGTTTTTCTCTATAAATTTTGAATAAACTAAGATAGAGCTTTTATTTTGTCACCAAAGTGTTTGTGTAGTCACTGGAAGTCAAATGATATACATCATGACTATACCGGTAAGTTGGGTCGACTGTTGACCTGGGTCAGGTCAAATTCTTAAATTTGACCTGGCATAGCAATATTCGATTCGTATTGACGAGAGGATTGCAATGGTGCATAAACTATGGCTGTATCTTGTTTGGTTTGGAAGCTATTAGCGAAAAGTAAACGCCCTTATGCATGGGTGGCTATGGAGATTCCCAAGAATATGCCCAATATTTAGTGACCTGTAGCTCCTAGGCTTTGACCTGACACGAAAATGAATGCCACTGTAATGAAAGCACATCTCAAGAGCTTTCGAATGGTGTTAAAAATGTTTCTAACTATCACAGTTTCTGAGATATAGGAGGTTTTCTTAGTACACCTCATATTAGGATTTTGACCTATTTTGACCTCTGGTGACCTTGATATTGACCTGACAAGAAAAATGACAGAAGTATTTTCGATATCATTTTCGAAGAGCTTTCGATTGCCGTTTTGCGCTTTTTCTAGCTCTCTTAGTTTTTGAGATCATGGGGGTCTTTTAGCCCCCACCGGCAGGTGGCTCTACCCGCCAGCGGGTTAAGGCTCCTGCCATAGTCTGGGGGCCTGGGAGCTGATCTGGCCCCCGAGCGGATCGATCTAGTGCCACCTGAGCTGCACTAATGCCCCTGAGTCGATCTGGTGCCTCCTGAGCCCATCTGATGCCCTCTGAGCTAGTCTGGTGCCCCTGAGCTAATCTGGTGCCCTTTAAAGCTGATCTGGGCCTCCTTACGTGATTTCATGAGCAACTCTAAAGCCCTGAGCTGAGCTGGGCCCACAGAGGCTGATGAGGGCCCCTGAGATGGTATGGGGCTCCTGAGCTGATTAAGTGCCTCCTGACTTGATCTCGTATTCCGGAGCTGGTCGGAGACCACTGATCTGATTGTTTGTCCCCGAAGCTGATCTGGTGCCCTATGGGGATCTGGTATCCCCTGAGCAGCTCTGGGGCTTTTGAACTGATTGGGCCCCGAGCTGGTGAGGGATCCCTAGCTGATGAGGCTCCTGAGCTGATTAAGTGCCTCCTGACTTGATCTGGTATTTCCGAGCTGATCTGGGTCCCGAGCTCGTCGGGGACCACTGATCTGATTGTTTGTCCCCGAGGCTGATTTGGTGCCCTATGGGCCGATCTGGGTCCCCTGAGCAGCTCTGGGGCCTTTGAACTGCTTGGGCCCCTAGCTTGTGAGGTATTCCTGAGCTGATTTAGTGCCCCTGACTTGATCTTGCTGCCTGACCTGACTTGAGGCCCCAAGAGCTGATCTGGGGCCCAAGAGTGGATCTAGGTTCTGAGGGTACCCTGAGCTGGTCTGGGCGCTGAGCTTGTGAGAGCCCGTTAAGTTGGCTTGAGGCCCCCTGAGGTGATCTGGCGCCTTAAACTGTTCTGGGACTTCTTGAACTGGTTTAAGGCCCTATGAGCCTATATGTGGCCCATTGAGCTAGTCTGATCACCTCATCTCTGGGACCAATGAGCTAGTCTAGTCCCTGGGTGAATCATGAGCTGCTCTGTGGCCCTGATCTACATCAGGGGCCCCTGAGGTGGTCTTGAATAGACAGATAGTAAGAACACAAGGCCAACTCCCATCATCTTGGGGCGGGTTCATTGAGCTAGTCTAGTCCCTGGAAGCACAACTGGTGGGATGGGAGAAGCTGCTTTGGAGGCCTCTGATGCATACTTGGGGGCCCCAGAGCTGGTCTTGAATAGATGGGGAATAAGAACACAATGGAAACTCCCCTTGTGAAAAGGAGCTAACGAGGAATGAGGAATCTCTAAAACGGCTTGTGATACCTAGGCACCCCTGATTATATAAATTGCTTATTATACTGGTGGATTCTGGGAAGGGATGATAAAAAGGCATGTGCCCCTGAGCTCAGAACACGGTCCCCTAAGCCAGGATTTCTAATAATGAATTTAAATGAAGAACTACTTTTCACAATTGCCAGCTCTGTCACACCATCCCCATCCAAACCACCGGCCTGTTCAACTTTTATTTACTCTTAACTGGGACCGATCCTTGAAAATATGGAACTTAATAAACGCGTTCAAAAGGTATCTCCAAAATTATTCCGGCAACAAAAATTGTGTTCTTCCAAAGACACTATGCCACTCCTCGTCCCACGGTGATTGTGGGAGGCAAGGAACTCCGCGTTCAGCCAGGACTCACTCGTCACGACAAAACCAGTGGGCATAACAAATTAATTTTCGACTGCAATATGCCTTAACCTGCACATTGTAACAGATATCACATGCTCCGCTGATTTCATTGATGTTAAGTACTTACATGAGTTGGCTGATTTGTCCTTAAATCTATCCAAAACAGTCGTGTTTTGGCTACTTCCATGACATTTTGGCGATATTTTTTCCTTTTTTCGGTTTTAATCGAGTTTTCCTTCTCCATCAATAATTTATTTGCATTTTTATGGAGCGAAAGATGCCCAAAAAATGATAAAAATAAAAATATAGTAAGTCTTTTAGGTTGCGTTAAAAAGTGCCCTTTTTCCCGGGATGCCCCTCAAAGTTGGTGTGCCCCCATACCAAAGCTCTGGCTGCGCCCCTGTATCACACGCAGAATACTATAAGAAATAGTTATAACTTCTGAGAAGTGAGCAGCATGGCGGTGTTGTAAAGCGACTCCCCTGACTAGGAGTGGCTAAGTTGTGCTTGCCTTGACACGGGAGTTTCGCTGACCAACCAGCGCCCTTGTTATTGGAAGCACGGGCCTAATCAGCCTTTAAATAGATCCACCGGTCCGGTGGCGCACCCCGAGGGCACGGCCTCGCTCTGTGTCACTGGAGCAGTCCTCTGCTCCGCCGGGCCCGAGAAATCGGGATAGCCTCGCCGTGTCATACGGTGAGGTATGTGAAAAGGGAGCGTGCGGGCACGACTGTCCCGCAAGGGTGCCGATAAATGAAAACATCTGCCGTGTACATAGTGTGACTGTGTGTGTATGTGGTGCAAATATGTAGAAATGTCCCCAGGTCGGGGACGCAAAAATATAAAAAAGGAGTGGCTAAGTTATCGTTGCTGCAGCCTAACGACTAAATTTGGCTAGGGATTTCTGCTGGAATATTCTGTGAGTCAGGCAAGACGGTCGACTACCAAGCCGGCCCGCTCCCAAAAATTTTACTAACTAATCCTGGTCATCCATTTGCAAAACAGTCAATCAAAACATGACTATTAATCCGAATCCAGCTCCTATAAAGAAACGCGAACAATCAATACATATCTGAATCCGAATCTATATTTTGATCCGAAATTTTCTGAATTTTGGAAGCATCCAGGCCACAGTCCCGTGATGGGATGGGATCTCCGAACTGTGATCCTCCCAGTTGGCTGGTGGTATCAGTGCCTGAAGTCTGCAGGTAGTACAGCACCTTCATAGTGCCTGAACTGAGCCACCAGTCGCGCGGGGCATACAAAAAAACTCCTGGGTTCATATTTCTTTTTGTTCAGAACTTACTCTTGTATCCACCTACGGTACTTGGAGTGAAGCTTTGTGGGCGCGATATAGCGAAGTTGCTGAAGGCCCCCGAAAACACTAATACGCACACACGCACGCACGCACGCACGCACGAACGCACACATGCACTCACGCAAAGAAGGGTGGCTTTTGCCCTGTTCGACTGC
This sequence comes from Lepas anatifera, assembly GCA_034440635.1. Classification (NCBI taxonomy): domain Eukaryota; kingdom Metazoa; phylum Arthropoda; class Thecostraca; family Lepadidae; genus Lepas; species Lepas anatifera. The sequence goes on from JAOTON010000147.1 coordinate 693,292, forward strand.
CTGATTCACATGCCGTCTTCAACTTTCACCCGGTTGGAAAGGTATATTGAGGGTCGGAAAGTCCCTACTCTGTGATCTTGCCCAGCATTTGAATTCGGGTCAGTGGCGTGGAAACCAAACGCTCTACCACTGCGCCGCTCCATCCCATCCAACGGCAGTTCTTGAGCGTACTACTTAAATGGCACATATATTAAGCCCCGCCTCCTTATGGCCCTAAGGGTTGGTACCGGCGGTTTGGTGACGGTGGGGGCCGGGCTAGCTGGCCTTCACTTTGAACTCACATTTTTTCCCCTCAGATGGTGAATTCTGGAACAAATAAAATAGCATCCCGGAGTTTTCTTTACGCCAAATCACATATCACTCAGTTCAAACCCCGTGGTAAAGCACCTTTTTATAACGACACGCCGGCTGCTGAGACCATCAGCATTGCCAATTCTCTCTCTCTCTCTCTTACCCTCACCCTCACCTTCACCCTCTCTCTCTCTCTCAACACAGACATATCTGGGATGAGATGACACTTTTCAGAGAACGCTCTGGGAGTTGATCCCGGGACCCCAGCTCTCTCTATCACCGACGCTCGCTCTTCCGGCAGAGTCTGGGACTGCGCGTGCGCGCGGTGTCCGGTCAGAGGTCGTCTCAGGCCCTGGTGGTGGTACACGTGACCGATATCAACGACAACGCACCTCTGTTCGGACAGAAGGTGAGGCAGCGGCCGGGGCGCAGCACCAACGGCAGGTGGGGGAGAAGTGAAAGGTGAAGAGGAGATCCCGGTTGATTTCTATTCGGCTCGCGTGATCCGGATTGAAGCGGATTTAGCCTGTTTTGATTTTGATGCTAGATGTTGCGGCAGTGTATTTTCACATGTTTATTGTCTATTGAGAATTATAATGGAAGCTAGTGCAGAGTGAGTGTTGAACATTATGTTGCTTTATTCAATACAACCTGACTTACAGCTTCTTCAGGGTCCAAGCGCAATAAGAAACGTATTTGAAAACAATGGCTGTGCCACTCGGCGCGGGTCTTGGTAGAATATTCAAGCATAAGACAACATAGTTCTTCGGCATTGTTTTTTTTCTTCTGATCGCCACCGAGCACTTCAACTCTGTTCCCATGTCTAACTATCGCAACTCCCCTTGTCATACGACAGTCGTACGATATTGAAGTCTCGGAGGAGTCGTACTTCCCGACGGTGGTGGGGACAATCTCGGCGCGGGATATCGATTCGGACAGCGGATACGGAAACGTCACCTTCTCCCTGGCGGGTCAGTGTTACTCTACTCCACCAGAGAGAGAGAGAGAGAGAGAGAGAGAGAGAGAGAGAGAGAGAGAGAGAGAGAGAGAGAGAGAGAGAGAGAGAGAGAGAGAGAGAGAGAGAGAGAGAGAGAGAGAGAGAGAGAGAGAGAGAGCGTGAGCGTGAGCGTGAGCGTGAGCGTGAGCGTGAGCGTGAGCGTGAGCGTGAGCGTGAGCGTGAGCGTGAGCGTGAGCGTGAGCGTGAGCGTGAGCGTGAGCGTGAGCGTGAGCGTGAGCGTGAGCGTGAGCGTGAGCGTGAGCGTGAGCGTGAGCGTGAGCGTGAGCGTGAGCGTGAGCGTGAGCGTGAGCGTGAGCGTGAGCGTGAGCGTGAGCGTGAGCGTGAGCGTGAGCGTGAGCGTGAGTGAGTGAGTGAGTGAGTGAGTGAGTGAGTGAGTGAGTGAGTGAGTGAGTGAGTGAGTGAGTGAGTGAGTGAGTGAGTGAGTGAGTGAGTGAGTGAGTGAGTGAGTGAGTGAGTGAGTGAGTGAGTGAGTGAGTGAGTGAGTGAGTGAGTGATTAAGTGAGTGAGTGAGGGGAGTGACTGGTGTTTCCAGAATGACACTCACCTCTCAGACTGAGAGGTCTAAGTTTTCCTGGAAATGGAGGTTTTTATTGCCCGGTGATGGACTTTTACACATGTTGTGTTTCAGATTATCATGTTTATATACCCAGGTATAGTGCTGAGGCTCAATGGCATTAAAATGGTTTGAACATATTTTGTTTTACAATTTTAGCTTCGTGAAGAACATATAGCAGCTATTTTCAACTAAAATCATTTCATTCAATGTGTCAAAAATACCCGTTTTCCGGTCGGATTCCGGATAGCTGGTGAGAGTCAATGCGGGACGGTATATCCGGTGTACGCCTATTTTTCCTTTGACTGTCTAATCCCTGTGTGCCCGTATAACTTGCCTGTGTGGGCGACCGTGCTGTTTGGTCCGTCGCAGGCAACTCAGTTCTTATCGCCGTCAATCTACCCTGTGAGACAGCTGCTTATCGACAAATGTTTATCACCAGGCACAACGTCCGACCAGTTTCACGTGGACCCCGTGACGGGCGAGCTGCACGTGGCACGTGGCGTTCGACTGGACCGCGAGACCACGCCCGAGCACGTGCTGCGCGTGGTGGCGCAGGACAACCCGCGCGGCGGCGAGGAGCCCAACAGGTCTTACGCCCAGGTGGGCACGTGTGAATGATACTGAATGAATGAAACTTCACACTGAATGACACTCACCTCTGTATGGCATTCAGGATTTTTATTGAAGCTGACGGTTTTGTTAGCTCTCACGTTTCTCTTACAAGCTAATGTCACGCTTCCTGCTTCAATCTGGCAGGACAGTTCAAAATTCAGACTGTGAGGAATCCAACCCCGGTTAACAAGGTCTCTATAGGTTTTACTGATATATTTGACGGTATTTCACAAGCTTCTAGATATTTTGAACACATCTCTCCGATTATGAGTTAAAGACGTCCTGCTATCCACTGACAGTCGTAATCTCTCTCTCTCTCCTCCTCTCTCTCTCTCTCTCTCTCTCTCTCTCTCTCTCCAGCTGACCGTGACCGTTCTCGACGAGAACGACAACCGGCCGACTTTCGCCGAGGACGGGTACACGGCCGTGGTTGCCGAGAACGCCGCCGCAGGCACCCTGGTCACCACCGTCTCCGCCAGGGACAGGGACCAGGGAGACAGCGGCACCATCCGCTACTCCGTGGTGGACGCCGGCGCTGCAACCGGTGAGTGAGGGTCACGCCGTTGGACGGGTGCGTGCTGCGTGTACAGCATTATACAACGCCCTCTGGTAGTGAAATTGTGACCGCCAGACTGGGTGGGTTTCGTGTCTAGCTGATAATTGCTGGCGCGGCGGTGATTCAGCTCAGATTTTGAGTGTTGTCCCGGTGCATCCCCCCCGTCCAGAGGTGTCTATCGGTGGGAAGGCTGCGATGCCAGTGCCGCTGATACCTGCTGGCAGCAGGCGCGGATACAGGATTTCTTTAATGGGGGCACAGGAGTTCCATAATTGGATCCAGAACGATTCTCAATAGGGTTTTCAGCACATACAAAATCGCAAGTATACATTGTTTTGCTTGTGAATATGTTCTAAAATCAGCCAAAACGACCAGTTTTGTGCAGTTTAGGGCACCTGAAGCCTGGCCTGTGCCAGCCGCGTTCACGAGGGAAGGGAGAGGACGGCACTCCTTGCTACCACACTCATCCATATTCTGTTCCGCTGTGTCGTCATGTGCATTCAAAATGGTCCGCTTAAGCTGTGCGGATATTTTTTGGATAATTAAGTGAGAACCAGACACGCTGGAGAACTTCCAGCAAGAAACCTATTTTTCCCCTGACACTTGGAAGCTTCGGTAGACTCCCACGTTTTTGTGCGGGTTTCGCTGCGCATTGAAACAGGATCCTGGGTCGCATGTATTTATTCCACCAGATACCTATCTATACAAAGTGGTGCTTTTTTCTCTCACTACCACGTCAAAGAAACACCGTACAACTCCGGAAAGAAATGTGAAAAAGTTAGAATGCTCTTACTCATCTCTGATGTTAATCTCGTGCTCTGTCCTAGCTCAAGTCTAGCTTACTCCCCTTCCCTCTCCGATGCCATATGTCTTCAGCAGTCGTTGCATCGTTAAAGGGAATGTGGCACTCTAGGCAAATCCTGGAATTTAGTGAAATTAGGCGTACTTTTAGCCAAGAATAATGAAACCACTCATGATTTCTCAGAAAATGTAAAATAGGCTCAATATTTTGTTTTTTAAATACTCCTCTAGAAAAAGAAATAAATATCAGCCTGTGGATGATGTCACAATCTGGCAGCCACTACCATACTTGATACGCTGCAAGGGCTTCGATTGGCTGATGCTCATCGTGACGTCAGCATATGTCGTCACACCAGCAGCTCACAACAATGGCCGCCCGGCGACGGGCTGATGGGGGGGCTGGTGCCAGGTAGGTTTTAGCTTTTTTCTACGGAAATATCGAGTTCCAAGACAAATGAAATATGGAGTACCGGGTTTTCCGACCTGCTTTACACCCTGGCTATCTCAGTTAAAATCACGTTGTGAAGGTGCCACATTCGCTTTAAACCCCCAGCATTATGATCTCTGGCCTGGAATTATCCAGCGCGTGCGCCGCCTCCTCTGCAGTGCCCCTGTGGCCCGGCAGGACTGTTCCAGCTGAACCCGGAGACTGGCCAGCTGACTGTGAGCGGCGACCTCTCTGGAAAGGGCCGCATCGCACCCTACCGCCTCTCCGTCCGGGCCCAGGTCAGTACTTCTGCCAGCTAGAGGGAGTACGGCTCCTTTGTGATGGGGGATTTGAATGCTATTTTTATTTTATTAGGGCCACTCCCAACAGGTACACTTGCCCAGTTACAGGGAGTATTGGCGTGGGTGTTTAAGGATCCTTTCCACCGGGTCAGATCGGACATGGAAGGCGGTTTCCCGCCATGGGGATTGAACCCACGTTAATCCATGCTATCCGATCTGAAGACGGGCAACTAAGCCACTACACCATCCGGCCCCGATTGAAATAGCGGGGCGATGAAGCTGTTACAAAACATCCCCCGATTAAGTGTTTCATTCGTTGTAAGCCTCAAAATTGGCGGATGGATAGGATGTGTTGGAGTAGGACCCGTCCCCACGAGTCCCGTGCAGGCTCCAGTCACCACCGAACAGCTGCGAGACTGTTACGTTAAAAATGAGTACGGTCATGAAGCGCCGTTGCTCCGTAAGGGGTGGGTTTCAAGACAAACGAAATATGTCAGCAGGGTTTTTTTGTTATGCCTTACGTACGTGATAGCTCAGTTCCCACGTCATGGAAGTGTCATCTTCCTTTTGCCGAATGAGGAGGTTTCCGAGCTTTCTAGGGCGGTGGGATTTTCGTTAACGGCATACTATAAAACATCTGCTGAAATATATGAAACATACACTTCTATTGGATTCATTGGCGGATCTAGGGGCAAAGGAGAATTGTCCAACCTCCAATCGACCCTCCCGGTGTCCCCACACCACACTTCGGCGCCATCTTGAGACGTCGCCTCCCATTCCCCATCCCCTACCCAGGATGCGAGCATTAGCACCCCCTTGATAGATTTTGGAGCCCATCTGATGAGTCTCATTTTATAATCGGCGTCCCTGACCCAAAATATCGGCCCCTCCAAAACCATATAGCTGTCGTTGTGGACCCAAATGACCCATATGGCTCCGCCAACTTTCCCTTCCTTGGAAATCATAGATCTACCTACGATGGAGTTCGTCACTGTTCATTTGTTTGGTGGGTGCATTAACACGCGCATTGCGGGGTCTGAGCCACCTTCGCATTGCGGGGGGCGGGTACCCGCTCCCCTAAGATCTCGGACCACGGTAGGTAGCGAAAACGGTAAACGGCGTTGGGCTGCCCATCCACTTTCCATCGAAACATTTGAACCATTTTTGTAGGTCACATTTAAGGTCACGAGAGGTCAAACATGCCCGTATAGGGATAAATGTAAATTCAGTTTTTCGGGTGTTACATCTGAACAAGTAAAGATAGAGCAAAACGACTTAAACTTATGAATCCTCTTAGCAAGCCGAATCGAATGATATATAATTTGACCTTGCTAGGTCAAATCAGGGATTGGACCTGACCTGAGGTCAGGTCGGGTCAATTATATAAATGCATATCATTAGAACCGCATAGGCCAGGCGAGTCTAATGCAGATAAAATTAATGCTCTATCCATCCGTTACTGGGTATTCCGTAAAACCATTTTCCCATGTATTTCAATGGAGGGTCTGCCTCGTACCTGACCTTAGGTCATCGATATCAAAATACCGGAACATATGTTAGAGAACTCGGTGGGGCCATTTGTGATATGAATTTCATCGGATAAGTTCCCTGTTCCGACTTATGCTATCTTAAACTTTTTTGAGGTGGGTCTGCCTGTACTGGTGACCTGACCTGAGATGACCTAACCTAAATTTTCAGAGTTGTAAAATGATAAGGGAAAGGTTAAGTACGGCGGCGCGTAGGCCGCCGTTTTCTTCTCCGAAAACCCGGGGGGCGGGCCCGCCGTGTGTTAAAACACTCGTTCATGCGTGTCTCGTATTTTACAAACGAAGTGTCTCCCAAAATCTCCGGATTATGTACATACATCAGCAGGAAAATATAATGTCCTCGTGCCTTCCATTTCTGACATCCCCCATCGCAGGACCAGGCAGAGGATCCGCTGCTGAGTGACGTCACACTCTCGGTGTACATCGGTGACGTCAGCAGTAATGACGGCATCCCGCGCTTCGTGCGGCCCGCTCCGGAGGAGGTCGTTAACGTGCTGGAGGTGAGGGTGACTCCGCTCTCTATCTATCTATCTATCTATCTATCTATCTATCTATCTATCTATCTATCTATCTTCTATCTATCTTTTCTTCTTCCTTTGTTCCATCTTCCCTCCATCTCTTCTATCTTTTTTTTTCTTTCTTTCTTTTCTTCTTTCTATCTATCTATCTATCTATCTATCTATCTATCTATCTATCTATCTATCTATCTATCTATCTATCTATCTATCTATCTATCTATCTATCTATCTATCTATCTATCTATCTATCTATCTATCTATCTATCTATCTATCTATCTATCTATCTATCTATCTATCTATCTATCTATCTATCTATCTATCTATCTATCTATCTATCTATCTATCTATCTATCTATCTATCTATCTATCTATCTATCTATCTATCTATCTATCTATCTATCTATCTATCTATCTATCTATCTATCTATCTATCTATCTATCTATCTATCTATCTATCTATCTATCTATCTATCTATCTATCTATCTATCTATCTATCTATCTATCTATCTATCTATCTATCTATCTATCTATCTATCTATCTATCTATCTATCTATCTATCTATCTATCTATCTATCTATCTATCTATCTATCTATCTATCTATCTATCTATCTATCTATCTATCTATCTATCTATCTATCTATCTATCTATCTATCTATCTATCTATCTATCTATCTATCTATCTATCTATCTATCTATCTATCTATCTATCTATCTCTCTCTCTCTCTCTCTCTCTCTCTCTCTCTCTCTCTTCGCTACGTCAGCTGCAGCAGTACTGTGTTTGATTATTCATGAGTACATCCAAACCATTCTGGATTATGTTACATGTCTTATAGATGGATGAAGAGGAGGTGGGAAAATATGCACCATTCTCACTTCCGAAACATGCTCTAACACGTTGGAAACTGCAGAGCTTAAGATGAGTTCGCGACAACAGTCAGGAGTGGATCAAAATACGCCGGGGGTGCTCCCCGCGATTTGACGCCGGCATCCGTGGTTGCAGAACCTGCCGCCAGGTGCGCTGGTGCTGCACGCCAAGGCCACTGACCCGGACGATCCTCTGACACCTAGCGGTGACCTCCGGTACTCGTTCCTGGGAGGGAAGCAGAGCTCGCCGGACGGACGCTTCTCGATCGGTGGGTGATAGGCTATGATGTGTGGGTGATATGATGAGTGAATGTGGATATGTGGATGGCATAGGCTGCACGAGAGCTCGGTGGTTTGACGTTATTGGTCTGCTCCTGTTGGCATTCTTTCCACCAGGAAGGTTTTTTGTTGACCATTTAAGTGTCAACCTGGGCTGAAGCTGGACCTGGACGACTCGTATTTGAAAGTGAATTTCACAAATTAGTAAATGAATTCATGTTCAGCAGGTCTATACATCTTTACAGGATTGCAACTTTGCAAACCTAGAGTGCTTTGCCTTTAAAATTTCCCTGATATTTAACACGCAACTCATTTGAATTGTTTTACACTGTATTTTCTTATTGTTATATCCTGTAATTGGCGCGTGCCCTGAAAAGCCAATCTATAGAGACATCAGTATACCACAATGACACTATCACTATGACTACTGGCCCTTACGGCAGTAACGCTGAGCGAATGTTCTCCACTGGCCAACCAGAACACTCATCAGTGTACCGTGCCTCCTCAGACGAGCGGTCCGGTACTCTGAGGACCCGCCAGCCTCTGGACAGGGAGGAGGTGTCCCAGTACCGGCTGCTACTGCAGGTGACGCTCCTCACCCTCGGTCGGTCGGTCGGTCGGTCGGTCGGTCGGTCGGTCGGTCGGTCAGTCGGTCGGTCGGTCGGTCGGTCGGTCGGTCGGTCGGTCGGTCGGTCGGTCGGTCGGTCGGTCGGTCGGTCGGTCGGTCGGTCGGTCGGTCGGTCGGTCGGTCGGTCGGTCGGTCGGTTGGTCGGTCGGTCGGTCGGTCGGTCGGTCGGTCGGTCGGTCGGTCGGTCGGTCGGTGGTGTTCGGTCGGTCGGTCGGTCGGTCGGTCGGTCGGTCGGTCGGTCGGTCGGTCGGTCGGTCGGTCGGTCGGTCGGTCGGTCGGTCTATGTCTGTTTGTCTCATCGCCATACCGCTGCGGCTTACGCTCCGCACTTCTAAGGACACAAAACCACCTATATCTCTGTGAACCTAGTGTGTATACGGCGAAAGAGCCAGCCTAAAAATAGGAATGTTCTCTGGATTTGGACTATGTTGCCTTCATTCACAGATCCCATCGTCCTTCTCATCTGCCCTCAGAACTGAGCATTGGCGGACGCAGGGGGAGGGGGCATTCCGGTCATGGAAGGGGGCCAAACAATCTTTTGACCCCCCAAAGGCCGGAGAAATTAAAAAAGTGCTTACACTAGGTCTGTAGATAAAAACTTCGCCCCCTCCCCCCCAGGAGAGCGATCTTGTTCTTGGAGAGGTAGCTTATACTAGGTCTGTCGAGCACCCAAACTGCACGTGCCACCCCCTCCCCGCCCAAGAGGAGAGGCAGACATGGGTTTGCCCCCCCCCGAAAACTCGGGTCTGCGTCCGCCCCTGGAACTGAGGGAATGAAAGACGAATGTTTCAACGAGGATAGAATAGCAGAATATGTCCGAGAGTTTCAGAGTCAGAATAAGCAGTGAGAGGGGACCACTGGATACCTTTTATAGAGCGAAATCAGACGATATTGGGTGAAGTGGGACGCGGGTGTATTTCTGAGCTGCGGTAACACTGCTTACCTCCACGGCAGGTGGCGGACCGCGGCCAGCCTCCGCAGCAGGCGCTCAGGACACTGACAGTCTCTGTCAGAGACGTGGACGACAACAGGCCGCTCTTCAAACGGGACAGGGTGAGCACGGGACTGGTGTCAGAGGGTGTACAGGGATAGACAGGTGATTCCTTGTCTCTAGTCAGGAATTAAGAGACTTAGACAGGTAAAAGAGACCCAGCCTTGGCGTGGAGGTTGCACTTTATGTCGAGATCTGGCCATTTTGTACATACTTTGTGGTCTTATAAAATCAAAATACCTGGTGTGATCAATGCATAGCGCATGTATAATTATCATCATCATCATCATTGTCAGTACCATCATCATCATTATCATCATCTTCATCATCATCATCATCATCATCGGAAATCATGATAATAATGATGATGATGATGATGATGATGATGTGACCATCATCATCATCATCATCATCACAACCACCTCGCGCTCCTGCGCCCCAGGAGGCGGCGCCTAAGGAAGTGGTGGTGACGGAGGAGCTGCCCCTGGGGTCGGCCGTGACCTCTGTAAAGGCGGTGGACGGGGATGCCGGCAAGTTTGGAGAGATCTACTACGTTGTCACCGGTAAGAGAGAGGGTGAGGGGGGGACGTGAGTGTAGTTATATGACACTGTTTGCTGATATTGGCTCGCTTTTTGCTCATAAAATGTTGAATTTGCTTAACGGGGTTTCTCCAAGGCTGGATCATATCTCTTCTTCATTTTTATCAAAAGTTAAGCGTGCTCCTTGCAGTTTAAAATCGACACTTTAAGATTAACTTTGACGTCACAACCTCCCAAAGCGGAAGATCCTGAGCCTGTCTCCCGGTTTAGCCGGACAGCCATGACGTCATAATGACGTCACAACCTCCCCAGCCGGCGACCCGGAGGGCGTGTTTGGCTTTAATCGGACGGAGGAGAACGTCGGTCAGCTGGTGGTGACGTCACGCCTCGACAGAGAGGCCAGAAGCGGATACCTGCTGACAGTCCAGTGTCTGAGCGAAGAGCCGAATGGACCAATCAGGGCACAATACGACCCGGAGGTGGGCAGTGCGGCACAGCGGCGGATAGGGGTGGGGCTGTTTGTATGTGGAGGTGGGACTGGAAGACTCAAAGTTATATAGCGCCCAAGGGGGAGGTCAGCTCCTTGTGAACACAGTGCCTATGCAATGCCAGGATATCTTTGTGTGATTTTGAGCCATAGGCTAGCTTAGGTTGTACCGTAAAAACTCATTTAGAAGGGCGATTGATCAGTGCTAGTCCACTAGAAATGCGTGGCAAATTGCTGTGGCAGAGTGTACGAACCCCGGAAGTCTCCACTTGTGGCGGTAGTTCTATTCAGGGGGATGCAATGGTTGCATTTTTTCCTCCCGTAAACCTCCCAATTTTTGCCCATTTCTTAAAAACACTATATTTTCACGATTTTAGGCCTATCGTGCATGGAGCGAAAGCAAAGATGGTTCAAGAGTACACTTGCTTTGGAATAAATATAATTTCAACTACTGCTAAAACTAAATCAGCCGACAGAATAAGGCAGGGCTGTAGTTTCTGCGGTGTCGGCGGAAATAGAAAATAAACCGCGGTATTTCGTTTTCTATTGAATAGTCCCCTGGCGTCTTACGCACTGTTGCCGCAGCTGCTTTAAGTCGCAATGAAAAACGTCCCAAACTAATGACAGTGATGCTGGTGATGACCATCCGCTGTCGTTTTCAGGATCTGTCCATGATGCAACTTCGGATCCAAGTGCTGGATACTGACGATAATCCACCAACGTTCGCCCAGTCCAACATCACAACAGGTGAGCTGGAGCCACGACCATCTCTGCCTATCTCTGTCACGTGTCTCTGTTCCTTTGCGTCTTTATTGTACGTCTCTAAGTCACTATTTTTATGTCTGTGTGCAGAATAGACGTAAACGTGCGTAATGCTGCATAGCATGGGCGCCGAAAGCGGGGGGACGTGTCCCCCGGTTGGCCAACCAGGGGGACACGTCCCCCAAATTTTTCGTTCATCGTCATTAATGCTGTCAGGTACCGCATATGCTCAAAATTCGCCTCCCCGGTCAGCAGCAGCCCGGGTCCGTCCCCCCTGTAAAAATTCCGTGGCGTCGCCCCTGCTACATAGCCGTCACCTATCTGCGCCTCCATGACGTCCGGTTCGTGAGCGATTGTTGCAGGTGCGATCTTTATCTAAAAGATGTTCAAGTGTAGGGTGTGCATGATCTCCAGCCGTGCTCACTGTACACATAAATATGACGTTATACCAATCTTCCCGCCAAGCTTGGCTCCGCCCCCATCTTCAAATCCTGCTGGACCCTGATTGGCTGTACGCACCGTTCACACTATACATATGTGCCATGAACACGGCTCTAATCCACGGTTGGAAATCGTGACAGTCATGGTTACTTCATGAAGGTGACCTTAAACCGTGTCATGGTCTCCGACATCTGAATTGGTTGTAGGGATTACAGTAGAGAGGTAGACAGAAATATGCGGCATATTGCCGGGCGTTGCAAGGCCGGGAAATGTGTCAATGCTCCACGCACACGCACAGAAGCAACGCGTTGCTTGTGTGTGTGTGCCATTTGGCTACGTTCTTGTTAGTCAGTTACATATTTGTATTATATGAGTGGATACGTCATTTAACTTCAGTTCTTTTTAGTTAGGTATGTACCTGTGTTTGGATATAAGCTCATTTAAAAATGCATTGTATCATACAAGGTATCTCCAAATAGTGCTGACCCTACACGTACTCTCTCCCAATATTAACAATGTGCCTTATGAGCGGTCATTGCCATTCGCAGCTCCAACACACCCACACTTGAAGCCCGCTATGACCTTGACCGCAGGTGTCAAGGTCGAGACGCCGGTGCGCACCCTGGTGACCACGCTGTTAGCCACCGATCCGGACGAAAACCCCGCCCCAGTCCGTTACCTCATCGATGACATCACGTTCAGTCGACATCTGCGATTGGCTGAGAGGGATGAGATGTTGAGCGGGCTCCGCTCATTCGTCGTCGACGAGGTTGGTATTGTATTGTATTGTATTGTATTGTGTCCACAGTCCAGGGGTTTGCATTGAAAAAAACCGTGGACCAAGTTAATTTTATAAAATATCACACAACGGTATCACGTTCGTTTTCAGCGCAATGATATCCAGTCTATTAAGCGCCTCCCCCTTATGAGTTTCACTGCTGGTAGCGGGTGCTTAAACTTCGGGGCGGGGCCGCGGAGGGGAGTTTGGGGCCAATGGGGTTGATATCTGCTCTAAATACACGCTGTTTCTCTGGCTGACGGCCTGCTGTTGTGCTGTTGGGAAAATAGCAAGTGCATGAAGTGGCAGCCTACTATTTTTTAATGCCATAAATGTTTAAATTTTCTTTGCTTAGTACGAACTAGAGGCGATTGTGGCGCTGTTGTTTCTTTTCTGGAGGAGAGGTTAGAGGGCCTGCTGACAAAACTGCGCTGACAGATCGAACGGGGCTAATATTAGTTCCAATCCCATGATAAAGGTGCCACATTCCCCTCAAATAAATATCATGCTGCTGTTAATTTGTCACAGCGTAGCGAGCCCTCGAATCGTCGGTTAATTTATGTTATTTCTTTTTCATTTAATATTGTTTTATTGATGTTGTTTTCATTTGTTTTAATTAGTAAAAAATAATACATAAATCTGCATAAACCCCATAATTGTGAAACTTCCCTGGTAAGATATAATAGAAATCACGTGACTTTGCCAGGTGACGGGTCTGCTGTGGACAAATGAAGTGATGGCCAAGTACAGCGGCGGGTACTTTGACATTCACGCTGCCGCAGTGTCTGCGGACGACCCCAGCCAGAAGTCCATGTCCAGGATACGAGTGAGTGGGGGCGGGGTCACTGTCCGATGTCTGGTGATGGTTGGAGATGGAGCTCTTCCACCGGCGAGTACCGACATGGTGATGTGGGGGGGGGGGAGGGGGGGTAAAACATGCACAAATGGTGAAACACTGAATATTTTGTGAGTGTACGTTAACATTTTTGAAAGGATCACGTGGTGTTTGGGTTCAGTCTTAGGCGCTAAAACGACTAAAACGTGGAGCAACGCAATTTTTATGGCTCCTTAGATACATCATTGGCGGCAATCTTCTATTTCGCTATGATTTAGATGCACTACCGATGCAGCAGAACCATGCTCAAGGAGCAGCACCTGTTAACAGAAGAGGGAATGCAGTCTTACCCTCATTCTGTCTGTCTAGAAATGAATCTTTTCAGTTTAACGGAAAACTCGGGACTTGGACACCGTGGCTACATTGTTTTCATTTTTCTTGCGAAGCTTTTTGGATTATGATGAGTCTGAAATTTGAAGACTATTGAATAAAGTTTGAAAATAAAATAAAGCCCGGGTCCACGGGTATCGCCACGGATTTTAGATTGGGGAATGATTGTAAGGCAGGTTTTTTTATTGGGGAATGACTGAGCGGGGGGTCAGAAATGGGACCCTGGGAGAGCTGGCTTGTTAGCCAGCAGTGTTTGTTCAGTCCGTCAACGCTAGAACTGGGACCATCTACGCCGATACACAAGGTAAGAAGGAAGACAAGCCCTTTGTCGACTTCCACCATTTTTAGGAGGTGTCACTGATGATGATTGACCTTTGCTTTACCGGTTGAAAGACTGGTTTCGGTGCTGACGTGTGCGCTGACCGTCATGTTTTCGTGCTGACGTGTCGGGGCGATATGTCGCTGACCGTCATGTTTTCGTGCTGACGTGTTCGCTGACCGTCATGTTTTCGTGCTAACGTGTTCGCTGACGTCCAGGTTTTTGTGCTGACGTGTGCGCTGACCGTCATGTTTTCGTGCTGACGTGTTCGCTGACCGTCATGTTTTCGTGCTGACGTGTTCGCTGACCGTCATGTTTTCGTGCTGACGTGTTCGCTGACCGTCATGTTTTCGTGCTGACGTGTTCGCTGACCGTCATGTTTTCGTGCTGACGTGTTCGCTGACCGTCAGGTTTTCGTGCTGACGTGTGCGCTGACCGTCATGTTTTCGTGCTGACGTGTTCGCTGACCGTCATGTTTTCGTGCTGACGTGTGTGCTGAGGTCCAGGTTTTTGTGCTGACGTGTGTGCTGACGTCTAGGTATTCATGCTGACGTGTTCGCTGACCGTCATATTTTCGTGCTGACGTGTGCGCTGACGTGCAGGTATTCGCGCTGACGTGTGTGCTGAACGTCATGTTTTCGTGCTGACGTGTTCGCTGACCGTCCTGTTTTCGTGCTGACGTGTGTGCTGAACGTCATGTTTTCGTGCTGACGTGTTCGCTGACCGTCCAGGTGTTCGTGCTGAAGTCCTCGGAGCTGAAGCAGTTTGTGTTCCGGCGGCCGCCGGCGGAGATGAAGCCACTGCTGGCCGACTTCCAGCGGGAGGTTCAGGACGCGGTGCCGGCGCCTGTTTCACTCAACCTCTACCACACCAGCTACTACAACCGCAGGGACGGCCGGGTCGACTTCACCAGCACAGGGTATGTACGGCTGGGGCAGGGTTAATGGGGCAATTAACTACGACTGGGCAAGATGATTAAAACTGGGGCAAGATAACTACGACTGGGGCAAGATAATTAGGACTGAAACAAGATAACTACGACTGGGGCAGGATAACTACGAATGGGACAAGACAGTTAGGACTGGGGCAAGATAACTACAACTGCGGTGGGGTAATTATGGCTGGGGTTGGGTAATTAGAGCTAGCGCGGGGCAGCTACAAATGCGCCGGGATATGAACACAGATGAGACAGGATTCTACGGCAGGAGCATGGAGCGGGATAACTACAGGTTAGGTGGTATAGCTTAGGCTGGAACGGAAGGACGACTCAGATCACTGCGAGTTTCACCCATGCCGTGTTAATGCAAAAAGGAACAGACCTTTTATGCTTCTTAAGGTTATTGATTCTATAGATCTGTACAGATGTCCAACATTCCTCGGGAGATCTTTAGATTATGGGGGTACTTGAAAACCCCCCGATTTTATGTCCTCGTCTTTAACTGCTTACACTTAAATGATTTGCTCTGGCTAATGAGAAAGGCTCGTTTTATCTATAAAACCTCGTTCGCGCCGTTTTGTATAAAGGTCACGACTGTGGTTATGACCCGCCGTCAGGTCGTGTTTCCAAGTGGTGACTGATGCGGACATCTATACGGGAGATGAGGCAGCTGCGCTTCTCGATTCATCCGTCAACGCCCGACTGGCAGCACTGTTCCAACAGTATAATGTTGATGGCATCGAGGTGCGTAAATGACTCTGCGTCCAACACTGAAGGACTGTTATGGTAAATCTCCCTCATCTGAAGGCAAATCTTTGCACTGTTTCATTGACTTCACTCGACCTGGCCTGAGACGAAAAAATGAAATATTGGAAACAGTCGCGTATAAAATTCCGTATAAGCAAGCACTGTTGTGTTTATGCAGTACCAGTCAAATGTTTTCTAACATGGGTACCACCAATCAGTTCAAACAAGCCGTGCCTGTGCAGCGAGCTGCTGCGCTGTTGTCCCTCTTACCAGTGTGGTTCTATAGCATGGTGCGGAGCTGTACGCACAGCTGCACTAATACCTTCCCCCTTTTCCAGCCGTGCGTGTACATCCCGGGCGGCTCGGGGCACCAGTTCAGCGTGGTGGAGCTGCTGGTGCTGGCTGTGGGTGTATTTATCCTGTTGGGCGCTCTGATCGCGCTGATGGTGCTCACTTGGCACTGGACCAGGTAAGGAGGGAGGGTGACCGACGCTGTTAGTTCACACCGCGCCGCTGCCCCCCGTCTCAGCATTGCTACTTTTGTAGTTGGCCCCAACTCCGAGTTTTTTTCTTGGACGGTTGTTTGTCATCGGGGACTGATGTCCTCCGCTGACTGTTGAAGGTTGATCCTTACTTTGTCTAGTGGTGACTTGGGTGATTGGTGGTGAGGTAGATGGAAGCCTTGGTGTCGCAAGTGAGGCCCCTTAAACCCCTTTCTCTCAGGGATACCCACGCATCAAATACAAACCCACTTTGTGCACTGCAGTGACCGGGTCAGAAATTGAACTAGAGATGATGCCCCAGCGTTGTGGGTCGATATGCTCCCTTGAGGGAGCTCAAGCTGTCCTGACTGCTTCAATATCCGGTACTGCCGTGCATAGGACATAGTGTTTCCACCGTAGTACGCAGCTTATTTGTCCCGCTCGTCAGAAAAGTCGTTGGGCTTCTTTGACTACTCCAAGAGATACATCTGTCTGAACCCACACCGCCCTCGCGTTTTTCTGACAGGTACACCCGTGAGCGTCGCCGGAGAATTCGACGCTACAACATCCAAGAGGTCACCATCCCGACCCCGGTGGTGGCGCCATCTTTGCCTCCAGGCTCTAGACCTCCATCTATCAATGGAGAAGGTAACTACAGCTACCCACCGGGCTCAATAGACGGTGCGATGTATAGCACAGTGCCAGCGTAGATAGACATTTAGATGCTGCAAAAGTGTGCATAATGCAGGCGTATATCTGCACTTAGAGCATTGCAATACGATTGAATCAAAGGTGAGCTCTTGGACAGAATTGACAGTGACTTAGTAAAAACCGATCGGCTCTCACGCGGTGAAGTTGAGCAATGGTCCCGTAGTGAGCAAATATTGGCAAGCTACCTGCATAGGTAGCGTCTACTGTCATGGACGTGACCAGACTCAGAACAATTGGCGTTCATAGTCTCATGGACGGTGTGGGAAAAGCAATGAGGATGGCCTCAGCGCACAGTGGGGATTCGCTCGGTCAGTGGTGAGGTGGGAAGCTGGCGTGATTCATCCCTTGCACATGACCCAGTAAGAACCGCGTAGCCACGACGGCGCCGACTCGTCTGCGAGGTTTCTGTCGACCTGGAATGGTCTTCAGACTACACGTTAGACCAGTATGAAAGTCCTAGTGATACATAGGTGGATCCAGGATTTCCGATTGAGGGGGGCACGCAGTTGGGAGGGGGCGCCATCCGTACCAGGGAGGCGCCAATTTTGGACGTCAAAACGCATCACTTGGTTGCTAAATCGTATCGTGAGGGCGCCGATTCTCGGATCTTGAGGGGGGGTAGGAAGCGACATTCAGGGTGGCGCCATCAGCGACCATTTCAGGGGACACCGAGAGTCGATCAGGGGAGGAAAATGCTCCCTTGCCTCCTGGATCCACCTGCGTAATGCTACTACGAAACCCTAGCTCTTCAGCTATCAGATGTATGGATTATACCTGGATAGCTGTAAGTTTATCTCATGGACTTGTTATGTCCTGGAAGCCGGTCAGTTTTAGTCGATATGGGCTGGCTATATCCGTGGACAAATGCAGGACCCAGCCGTGAAGTCCGTTGTTGTGAAGCTGGTGTGCATGTTCATGGTTGGTGTGCAAGTTGCGACGTTTTGGACGGCTGGATGGGGATTGTATTACACATGAAGATTCCGGTGGCAATCCAGCCAGGGTCAGTAGTCGAGTGTGAGTTAATTTGTCATGTAATCTGCCTCAGATAATGGACTTTTATGATTTCGAGACATACCTGGAATCAGAGATCTGTTATTGCATAAGTTCGATACGTTGACCACTTGCTGAAGCGCCTGCTGGCCGTGGGGGCACTCGCCATCGCGAACGCGAACTCGACTCTCCATAGAAAACGGAGAAATGGCCAGAGTTTCCATCTTCACAGAAGCGTAATGTATGTGCAAGAGTGGCATAGCTAAGAAAAAGTTCCGTCCAGTGTTTGTCGCAGTGTATGATGGCTTGAATTATAGAGTGAGAGCTCAAATTTAGGTCGATAGTGTTGCAAAAGCATGCAGATGTATTGTGCTCGAATTATGGCCAAAACGCATCTCTGTGTTTAGAACAACGAATGTGAGTCTATGGATCGTATTGCTATTTTTTATGCTATTTTATTGACAGCCACGTGTTGCTATTTTGAATGCTATTTTTATTGACAGTCACGTGTTGCTATTTTTAATGGGTACGCCCCGATTTGGATTGGTTTTACCGCTGCTTGAATGCATGAAGCGTACAGGCGGTCACTCCTGCAGAGCAAAGGAACGGCCACATGAATAGCCCGGAAAAGCAGTGTATTTGTGTGGTGTTTTGATCGTTTTAGGAGACAGCAACCAGGAAGTGGGACTCTAGTTTTACCCCTTCTCCCGTCCCGCAAACTCTCTCCTTGAACAGATCCAGCTTTTAAATATCTTTCGACATGCTATTTTGAGGATTGGTGCTTCTCTACCAGTCCATCCAGAATTTAATGCCTCGCGTCAAGTTGTCCGTACGTTATGAACAAATTGTTTAAACAATAGGACATATATACATGGTGAGGCTCTGTGCTTTGTAAACGGGGTTGTGCCAGCGGTGGAAGCGCTTGATTTCTTTGGAAAAGAAACCGGTATGTGTTGGAAAATTTCCGCTCCTGTTTCTGTTACAAGCAGCTATCGGGCAGAAAATGACCAGTAATAAACCGGGCATCTTTGGGGTTCTTTTTCACCTGATATTTTACCATCATCGGAAATAAATATGATATCATCCTGCCTTACCCGTTACTTAGCCCACCCCCACCCCCAAAAAAATCAGCATCTTTTCTTTCAGTTTACTTAGCAACAATTCTCAAAACGTTTTTGTATCGCGATGCCGTTTTTCTGCTTCTGCTTGTCACTAGAACCCATTGCTGAAAAGAATCCAGCCATGCCCTAAAAAACGTGGTGTTGCTCAAGCCTGTACACCCTGGTCAGTTGAGTATGACCTGGTTGGAAGCAGTGGCGGCGCTTGAACATTATGACAGCCTAGGCACGATTAGCCTAGTGGTAAGGACGTCGCCTAGGCTTTTTACCTGATATTAGACAGGGGCGATTCCAGCAGGTCGGCTGGAGAAGGGGCAAGCTCAAGTCGATGAGCAAAAATAATATTTATGTTTAAAGGGTTAATATCATACAAATTGAAGAAAAATATGAAAACATGTGTCGGTGGATTGTGGAAATGGTTACGTGGCAGTATGTGAAGGTACAAGGCAAAATTCAAGAAGGATAGGTAGGTAGGTAAGTAGGCCGGGAAGGACAAGGTACTCACGAGAGCTCCCCCTTTCAAGGACAGCTTCGGCACTTCATTGTTTATGACGTTCAATTTCTCGCTGTATCGATTTGTGAACGGATTTTTTAAATCTCATCCGCCAGATTTTCTGCCAAGACTCACGTTCTTCATAAGGGTTTCACAAATTAAATATCTCGCTAATAATTGCCAAACAACTGTCCAGCACTAGAAAAGAATAGACATCCGCGAATACAAGAATGTCAATAAACGAATCCGCTGTGATCAAGGTCCTAAGACGCGGCATCGCACGTGCTAGCTACTAAGGTAAGCCTAGTTGGCTGATATAACGAGCCAGTACGCGCGTCCGAATGAAGAATGTATTAGAGATGTCAATAAAAAAGCACACGTTAGGTTTGGCACGGTGTTAGGCAGATTTAGCGAAATCGCGAAGTGTCTAATATCCATTTGTTGACGGTAATTGCTGCAAACGTGGATTCTCAGAGATGCAAATCATCAGCTCTCTGATCCAGTGATCCAAAAAGGAAAAATATTCTCTGTAACTTATACATCCAGTCAAATTAGCTTTATTCCACATACAATACATACCTACTTCGACATTTAAAAGTGGCTAGACCTAGTGTGCCTCTATGGCACACTCCTAGCCTAATGTGCCTCTATGGCAGCGCCGCCACTGGAAAGTCAAGTCATGTGGGCTGTGTGCCTATGGTGTGGAGCAATGATGGCGCCCAGGGCGGCGATCGGCATCTAAGATTCTTAGCTAAGACTGTCTTAGCTAAGACAGAGCGTGCGCAGTGCGTCTCACTCCACCCAGCCACGTGTTCGTTGGATGATCCTAGCCCAAATGGCACCCCATTGTCGGAGCTATAAGGATGGGGGTGAACAGTGGCAGAATCAAGGTGGGAGGGGGACTAGGGGCCCCAAGGTCCCCCCTGAAATGCCTGAGTGTCTATAGTAAATGCATAGCCGGAAGCTAACATGGGGCAATGGCGGGGGGGGGCTCGGCGAAGTCTAATCCCCCTAGAATGAAGTATTGTGTCCGCCGTTGGGAGAAAGTGCCTCTACCATCGAAAATATTGGATACGCCTAATGTATGGACCAGTACCCAGTCCCCCCTCCACTCTAATTCGAACACCTGTTTGAGCCTCACGGCATTGCGAAACATAACCCTCTGCTGCACTGCTGTTGTACGCTTCATTACCCGAGCATAACCCTTCACCCGAGACCGATTTGACCCAACCTCCAGAGAACCACTGCTAGTCCCAGCACGTTTATTGACATCAACATAAACACTAACCGAGGGACAAACTGGTAAAATAGACTGAATTTTTAACAATCTTTTAAACAACCCGGCCACTGCCGTCCTATAGCAACAGGAGAACAAATCTGAACACCGAACAGGCTAAAAACCAGCAGCCGCTTCTGAGAGGGACCCGAGGCCTGTCGTGTAAGGTAAGACGGAGTTCCCGCTGGATGATGTGGAAGAGATGCCAACTTTCAAACCTCCAACACCGGTGCCGCTGACACAATTTGAAGATGAGTGTGTTAATATCTCAACTCTAAACAGAAACGAGCAACGCACGAGCGAACGGAGTTCCACACGACTGAAAGCGTGCATCCGCAGACGTCGGCGTCTGAAACTACGATCGGAGGCATCATCAGCAGAACCAAAGAACCTCAGCGGCTATTTTTTAACGTCATTCTACAGCTGCGTCGCGAGTCTGCACCCAACCATCAACCACCGGGCTAATCAGCGGCACCAGTTGTGGTCTAGATACGACTGCGTGTGATTTGGTCTTTGTGAGCGATCTAGAAACATCTGTGGGTTCGTTACAAAATGTGTACCAAATTGCAAGTAACTGTAAAATCACGCACAATAACGGCTATGAAGTTAGCCTCATACCGTAACCAGGGTTGTGTTCGGTAATTGCGCACAGACCATATAAATTCAGAGAATTCATGTCGTGATGGGACTTCTACATCTTCTTACTAGTATAAAAACAACACCAACAACTAAAACACACAGCACAGCCTTTCGCACCCACTCCGTCAACATCACCACCGTAACATCGCACGAAGCAAGACACGAGTCGGGGAAATGAGCTGCCACAGTTGAAAAGGGTGGCTGGAGGGGTTCCCGTAAAACCAGAACATAGCGCTGACAGCTCCACTCAACCGGGAGGCCACAAATCCTATAAAAGCATAACAAGTGCCCAGGTATCAAGTGCCAACAACGCGCACATTCAGAATGTATAAACTACTCCCGTGCATGGGCACTCGGGGTATCAACAAGGGATGGACACTGTACAAGGGTTGGTCACCTAATAAATACACTCAGGGAAGACAGTTGTCTGAATAAGGTACCGTATAAGCTCAAAGTCCCGGCTAGAATAAATTAGCAATAAATAGCATACAACATCAGGTCAAGACGAAAGAAAATAAGCCTACGAAAACAACAAATTGAGCACCAATTTTGAGCGACAAAAATAATACTTAACATCAATCTGGCAAGCAGAAGACTGAAGACAGACAATCTAACACGCATCATGCTGACAGGAAAACAAAATTTCCGACAGCGGGCAGGCATTTCGAACTGGCTACAATACAACGTAATTGAAGAGAAATATGAGGCCGGGACTGGGCACTTCGCAGGGAGCGTGACGCCAGAGGACTGCAGAATCCATGGCGGGTACTGGAACCCACTAGGAACCTAAATCAATTGCTAACAATTATCAGCTAAAACAAAATGGTAACATTCAAACCTAAAGTCAAAAAATTGCCAGCAAAAAATACAAGCTCTGGATGTTTGCTCAAAACCTGCCGTGCAAAGGAGAAAAGAGTAACTCTCATTGCGAATACATTAGAGTTACATTTTTCCCTTTGCGCGGCAGATACGCCTTGGCTGGTAAGACGAAGAAAATGTTGAGGTTTGAAGAAGCTCGCGAAATGAGTTGGATAATATCACCATCTGTCGCGTAAAAACACACGACCCACCACCTAATGGCTGATGTGCCCCTAAGACCTTGCAACGACAGTGTCTCACCCGCCTACAAACTACCGCAGCTGGTGCCCCCAGAACTGCTTACATTCTTGGCAAGACAACGGGACCGACTCCAGAGGAGCCGTTGGCTCCTGCAGCGCAATCGCCGTTCTCGACATTTAAGTAGTCGGTTTGAACGCTGTTAGGCAGGGAGTCCTCACTGGTGGGGCAGAATCGTATCCGGTCGCTTGGGCTAGCCTCATCGCTAGAGAGGTTTCGCTTTGAACCTGAGCGAGTGCTTTGTAAAGGTGTGTGGTTGTTAGATGCGTTTCGGCTAATACTGGAAGGCTCAAGATTCTTGGAAGACTTTTCGCTTTCCTCATTGGAGGTCGCATGCCGTTCATTTGATCTTGCGCGAATTGAGCAATATTTATTGCTGTCAGGTACCGGCGAACCTCCAACCGCTCCCGAACTTCCATTTCTTCCTATCTGAACATCCCGATCTGACGCTACCCTTTCACTCTCACTTCTACCACCACAAAGCTGAACCACTTGCTCTACATGCACACCCCTACCACTCGCACTCCCACCATCCACACTCTCCAGAAGCTCACACTCCTCCGCCGTCAGCCACTGCTTCCCCCAACGCACACATGCAATTCTCTGCACCCCCCATTGAGCGTATACCCCATCACAGGGAACAAACACCGCGCACAGTGTCTCCGCACCGCATGAGCACGCTCAACACAGTGCTGCACCAACTTCGCCGTACAGGCGGCGAACGTTTCCCCGCACTGGCCGCAGCAGATCTCCCAGGGCCGCAACACGGTCAGATGACTCCCATCCACCAGCGCGCCGATCGCCTTGGCACCCATCCGCCTCACCACATCCACCACGTGACATCGATGCCAGGTGCCCAGCTGGCCGCGTCTGCGGCACGTGACCGCCGGCAGACGACACAGCAGACAGCGCTCCGCCAGGCCGTGACGCAGCCTGTACGCGTGGTCGACACAGTCGGTCCACTGGAGAGTGTCGTGCCGGCAGGTGCCGCAGATGTAGCGAGGGTCCAGACGACTGACCGGCAGGCGCGACGCGGACGACGGCCGGTTCATCCGTGGGTGTACCGCGTCCAGCTCATCGTCGATGATGTCGCTGCTGCTGTCCCAGACAGCTGTGGAGGACTCGTCTGTCGGATTCGGCAGGACATGCTCGCCTGGTGGAGAGACAGAGTTGACGCTTGCTGTGCGGTGGTCTGGATGCGATTCGCCGTTGCTGGTGTGCTTGAAAGCATTGCCGTTGATGTGTTGAGGAGCTACATCTCCGACCACAGCTAGCGCGTCTTCTGTGCGGTCGCCGCCAGCCAACTGAAGTACGCCCGCGGACGAAACGCCCGCAGCGCCGAAGCCATTCAGGAGCGACAGCTCCAACGTGTCATCATCACTGTCGACACACCGGCGAACGGAGACGGTGACTGTGGTGAGACCTCCCCGTGTCTCCACACCTCGGACGACCCCACCACGGCTGACGTCACGGCCCACACCGGCATTGTTGATACTGGGAGCACGAGCGGTGCCGCCTTCCCCTTCAGTGTGATGACCACCTTCTTCTGGAGTTGCCCCGATAGGCCAGAGTGCGTCGAGGTTAGGTTTGGCGATGTCACAAGTGTGGTTTTCATTGGTGTCCATCCTGACCGGCTGGTCACTTCACCAGGCGCTGAGGGGTAGTCCATTTGCTGTCCGCCTGCATGCTGGATGCTGGTCTTCTGAACACAAACACAGTCAAAATGGAGTGTGATCATGTTTAAAACGGTACGAAAAATTACATTGAGCATGTAGAGATGAGTAATACACCAATACGACCCATGAGGAGTATACAGAAAGAGTAAAGAAGGCAAAGAAGAAGTTGGTTGCTATGACGACCGAAAGTCACAAAATTTGACAATGCAGCAGTCCTAATCACAGTCCTAATCAATACTGGCTGCTAGAATTGTGGAAAACATGAAACATGACTGGACAGAGGACAACCCAGTGTGATTGTAAACAGCACAGCAAAAGGCTAGGAGACAGCAAAATTGGGGCCAAGAAGCCCCAACAATGCTTGAAGACGAGTACTGAGCTCTCTGTTTCTGTTGCTCATAGTTCGCTTTTCCTTGATTCTGTCATACCCGCTCCTCTGCTTTCATCTTTCTGCTCTCGTTCACTCCTGTCTTCATGCCAGTGTGCAAAGTATGGCACTTTCGACGAGATCTTGTCAGTGTGAGTGCCCTTGCCTTGGAGACAGGAGCGAGTGGTGTGAATTTTATGACCTGGTGCGAATTTATGAGACTGCTACGAGGGAGGCGACACTAAAAACCAAACAAATAATTAATGAATGGTTATAAAGACATAGGAGAAGCCTGATAAAAGTAGTTAGCTGGTAAGGGAGTCATAGTGTGGGTAAAATTGAGTGCATTTTTATCCCATTGTAAGTTTTCGGCGATATTGAACGTTATATATTTTGTAGTTTATCGTTTAGCGTGTTAAAGGTTTTGCATAAGTTTTCATTGCTGATGATATATTTGGGCAACATTCATGCTGTGGATATGGGCGGAGTAGGGGAGACGTAATTGTCTCATTTGCGCCGTATTTAGAAAAGAGTACTTTGGGGCTGTAGGACTCCGGCATCGGGGAGCTGGTGGATGGCGTAGTCGGCTGGGACGGCGCAGGCGTGGCGTTGCCAGTAGCGACATAGAGGAAGGTCGTCTGTTTTCCTAAGGTGGTTCAAGAGCCTTCAACGTGATGGTACGTAAGCGGTTTGTGTAGTCATTTTCGAGCGAACGTTATAAAGTAATTGAAGTACTTGAGCATTGGAGATTTAGGGACGAACAGTGGATAGGTTTCTGGAATAGCGAGTTATGAGCCAGCTTGGCAGTTGTTCGTATGTTTGTGTTGTCAGCGTTCCGAGTCGTGCCCCTTGCCCAAAATGTCCTAAGGTGGAGTGCTAACCTTGTACCTTGTACCTTGAGGTTATCAGACTAAATGAGGCTACTTAAAGCCTGTAGCGTCTGGTCCCAACGAGCTCTTTATCTGGGTTTGTCAAGACTTAGTCTGTGTCTGGAATTGAGTATTTAAGGTTAGACCAGTGGGAGTCCAGCCTGGCCTTGAAGGCCCCAGTCAAGGGTGCAGTGACGACGTTGGCCGGAAGACTGTTCCAGTCGTTGATCACTCTGACCTCAAATGTGTTCCGTCGGACACGTGAAGTTGCAGCAGGTTTAACGAGCTTGAACGGATGTCCTCTTGTGCGAGAGTTCCTGTCACGCTCGAAGATGTCCGGGGCGAGGTCGAGTTGTGAGTGCAGGATCTGGTAAACGCGGATCATGTCACCTCGTTTGCGTCTGTAGTATAGCGAGGGTAGGTCCAGCTCTTTGAGGCGCTCAGGGTACGGTTTTTCACGGATTTCCCGAACCATTTGAGTAGCACGTCTCTGCACTTGCTCAATCTTCCTCTGATCCGCACGGTTGAAAGGACCCCAGGTAAGGTTGCCGAACTCCAAGTGAAGTCTCACAAGCGTCTTAAACAGGAGCGGTAACGACGACATGTAGTTTTTTTCTGAAAGATTTGTGTATCAATGAGCGGTAACGACGACATGTCGATTTTTCTGAAAGATTTGCGCATCACCGCAAGAATTTGATTTTCTTTGGAGGCAGCTGAGGCTGCATGCTTCCGAAACTTGAGATCACCGTCGTGGAGTTTCACCGCATGAGAAAGGCAGCAATAGTCATACAGTAACGTAAAAGTGAGGTCGGTGAGTATGTTATGAGAACCTGACAAATAATCACAATGCTGGTCAGCAGAAATAACACAAAAAACAAAAAACACCGCAGAAAAGCAAAAAAGAAGAAGTAGAAACAATACAAAACAAAGTCAGCGACCAGATAATCCAAAACACGCCTAACAAAAAGAACAAAATGACAAAAAAACTGAACAAAATGACATAAAAACTAACAAATGATAATTCTAAGTTAGTTTGAAGTTGTGGGCCAACATATGTTGTTTAAGTTAGTCACAAACGAGGAAAATACCCAAGATCACATAAATGTGCCGGATAAGAGCAAACAATAGTGGCAGTTAATGAAACACAAACAAAGCATCAAGCAGGAAACCAAAAGCGCAAAAATAAGATGGAGAGCATAACCAGGCGAAATGAGCGCAGAGCTGACACTAAAAGCGCATTAAGCAAACAAAAAGGACAAATAATAGTGTGAGTTAAGTGGAATAGCACGACAGCAGCGACAAAAAGCAAAAAAGAAATACAAGAAACAAAATGAGCATAGCAGAACGAAATGAGCTCCCGTAATATCCCATGGGTGTTAATTTCTCCCAAGGGCACAGAGCGGACAGGTCAGCAAGAATGTGATTGTGTTGGGGAAGTCTTGTTCGACATCGTGGTTGGTCTCCAGTTTACATCTGGTCAGTCTCAACACCTCGACCAACCTCGGCGAATCATCGGCTGAGAGCCCCATTGTCCGTCCAACAGCACATCCGTAACGGCCGGCGAGAGGGAGCGAGAAGGGTCTACACCGTGCGGAGATTCAGCAAACATGGATCCCGCTGTCTGATCAGGCGACGAGAAGGGCCCGGGCTAAGCAAGCGATATACCAGGGCACCAACGGCCTGCTGCTCCGCACAGGCTGGTTACCCACAACACGCCTCAGGGACTCCATCATCCGTCCGGCCTCCACACTCCAGAGGCGAACCGGGGGTCTGATGGGCCCTTCAGCCAAATATTGGCTGTGAGATATTTCGCTGTATTTCTTATTCCTATGTAATTCGTATTCCTTCACTTGACTATAAAGCAACTCAGTGACACAACAAAAATACAACCCAAAAATGGTGGGTACTGGGGTCAAAATCACTTTGAATTGAGGAAAAAACGTTTTTTTGCATATAGGTACTGGAAGACATAGGAAGCATATAGGTACTGGAAGACATTCCTAAATGATATTCCTATTTCTATACAGACCGTCCACTCCAAGCTTACTCGACTCAAAACTTCCAGCTCGCCAGGTCCAGATCTTGTTCACCCTAGGGTGCTCCATGATGCGGCCAACTCCTTGTGCGTCCCCCTGTCCATTCTGTTCCGCAAATGTCTTGATGAGGGTATTATCCCTAGGGAGTGGAAGCTGGGTACAATTGTCCCAATCCACAAGAAAGGAAGCAAGCAAGACCCTACCAATTACAGGCCAGTTAGCCTCACGTCAGTCTGCTGTAAGGTGTTAGAATCGATTTTGAAGGACCACATCCTTCAGCACCTTGACACACACTTGTTGCTATCCAAATCCCAACACGGATTCCGCCCAAAGCGCTCTTGCGATACTCAACTTCTTGAGACTTTGGAAGATTGGACCTGCTACCTGGAAATGAAACACTCAGTCGATGCGGTGTATTTAGACTTTCAGAAGGCGTTCGATAGCGTTCCTCATCAGCGACTCTTGAATAAATTAGAAGCATATGGGGTTCGTGGAAAGGTATTGCGACTGATACAAGCCTTCCTCACTGGTCAAGCTCAGCAAGTCTCAGTAGAAGGCACTGTCTCTTCATGGGCCGCGGTTGTAAGCGGCGTCCCTCAGGGGTCCGTGCTGGGGCCAGTGCTATTCCTGGTGTTCATTAATGACTTACCAGATATAGTTCAGTCCCATGTTAAAATATTTGCTGATGACACCAAGATATATAGTAGTGCCAGTAACACCATCAGTGTAAATGCTCTTCAAGCTGACATTGACAGGGTCCTTAAGTGGTCTGTGGATTGGCAACTACCTTTCAATGTGAATAAGTGTGTCGTACTCCACATTGGTGCACACAACAAACATCACAATTATACTATGCATGGGTCACTGTTGAAGAAGTCAAGTTTGGAGAGGGACTTGGGTGTGCTGGTAGACACGGAACTCAAATTCAGAGAACAGGCTGCGGCAGCTGCTTCCAAAGCGACCAGAGTTCTTGCAGTAATTCGACGCTCGTTTGCCCACATTGACAATGACACCTTACCCCTGTTGTACAAGACACTTGTCCGCCCTTTGCTTGAATATGGGAATGCTTCTTGGGGACCCTTCAACCGAGCCGATGAGAAGACCGTAGAAAAGGTTCAGCGTCGTGCTACCCGTATGGTTAGCTCCCTCAGAGGTCTCCCGTACACAGAGAGGTTAAGGAAGCTCGAGTTGCCATCCTTGTACTTCAGGAGACGCCGTGGTGATATGGTACGTGTTTACCAACTTCTGCACGGAACTATTGATCAGGACCCAAATCAATTCTTCCATCTGGACACCTCTGCTCGCACTCGTGGGCATCAATGGAAGTTGCAGAAGCCTCGAGCTGCGAGTAGAACTCGGAGAGCTTCATTTGGTGTTCGTATAGTGAACGACTGGAATTCCCTGCCAAGTTCCGTTGTAGATGCTCCTACTCTGAATCATTTCAAGGCGAGACTTGATGACCATTGGGTGCTCCTAAGATATGATGTTCCAGACTGACCATTACGATCCCGGAAATGAACAAACTTCAAATGACCTCACTCAGGCCTAGGTCCTGAGAATGACCGAGTATTGACTTCTTATACCTGAGCTCGTTAGTGAACGGAGCCAGCAGGCCATCATGGCCTCCAATTTCCGAAATCCCTAGGTAAGGTAAGGTAAGGTAAGGAACAAAAGCTTTATTGAAAAGAAAATTGTGGAATTGGTGATTGAAAATGGCCGTCCCGTTCTCTAAAACCCTGGCCGTCCCTACCAACCCCCCAGTCTGCAAAGTATGGTAGCAGGCCAGACAAGTCGCACCATACCTATACCTATACCTAAATATTACAGATTTTGCAAGGCCTTATCGGCCTGTTGACTCTGGTCTTTGACGTGCTCTTGCCAGGCTGAGTCTTCTGTCAGTCTTTCTCAGATCGAAGCATCTGAGAGAAGCGGAGGCCCTCGTTGACCGAGTGACCTGCCGAGAAGTGTTCCTAGAGTGTATGTGTGGGCCTAATGAGCTCCTGGGGAGATACATGGTTCTCGAATACCGAGAAGCCCACGCACCTCAGGCCCTCGTGTCGATTAACGGTCTTCGTCGGGGACGTGGAACATCTGCCGGGCCCAGTGGTTGTCCAACCGAGACTTGAACGTATTTACTGAAGGAGCAGCTATCACGTGGGCTGGCAATGAATTCCAGCTGTTCACAATCCGGACCCCGAAGGACGCCCTACGCACGCGCGAGACAGCATCCGGCTTTGTTAACTTCACAGCATGCCCGCGCGTTCGAGATCGGTCATCAAGATGGAAGAACTGGGTGTAGTTCTGATCGATGGCGCCATGTAAGAGTTGATAAACTCTTATCATGTCCCCCGGAGTCGACGATGGTAGAGGGAAGGTAGATTGAGTGCACGCAGTCTGTCAACATACGAGTGTCGTCTCAGGGATGGTACCATGCGGGTGGCTCGACGTTGGACTCTTTCAATAAGCCTCTGATCTGCCCTGTTAAATGGTCCCCAGACAGAGTTTCCGTATTCGAGCAGTGGGCGCACCATAGTTTTGTAGAGTAGCGGAAGTGTGAAAGTGTCGATGTTGGCAAAAGACCTCCTCATGATCGCCAGTACTCTGGATGCCTTAGAGGCTGCTGTGGCTGCCTGGCATCGAAATTTCAGGTCTCTATCCACAAGAACTCCCAGGTCCTTCTCAACCTCTTGTGCCTGGACTTTTCCGCCGTCCATTTCGTGAATTGTGTTCTTGGTTGTTGTTTCCTAAGTGGAGCACGCCGCATTTGCTTAAGTTGAAGGGCATCTGCCAGGTGGAGGACCAATCCAGTGCCCTTTCCAGGTCCGCCTGGAGGGATGCAACAAGAGTGGAGGAGTCGGCTCTGGCATAGAGCTTGGTGTCGTCCGCAAAGATTTTGATGCCTGAGGTGATGGTGTCCGGCAGGTCGTTGATATAGACAAGGAACAACACGGGGCCCAGCACTGAGCCCTGCGGGACGCCACTGGTAACATGTACCCAGTCAGAAGCTGAAGAGCCAACCACCACCTGCTGGCGGCGACCAGTGAGAAGTGCTCTCAACCAGGCTAGCAGCCTCCCCCTACACCATACCCTTCTAATTTGGTAAGCAGGCGCTCATGCGGGACCGAGTCGAATGCCTTTTGGAAATCTAGATACACAGTGTCGATGGGGTGGCCTTCCTCAATTTGCCGACTCCAGTCTTCCATGGCTTCTAGGAGTTGCGATTCGCACGAACGTTGTGGACGAAACCCATGTTGATGACTGGTCAGAAGGTTATGCGCGGCAAGGTGGCCCAGAAGTGCATCTTTTATCAGAGACTCAAGCAGTTTGCATGGTATGGCGGTTAGGCTGACAGGCCTGTAGTTCCCTGGGTCTTGTTTGTCTCCTTTTTTGTATATGGGTGTAATTTTGCCCAGTTTCCAGTCCTGCGGGATGACTCCTGTATCGAGGGATTTTCTAAAAAGGAGAGCCAATGGTGAACACAAAGACTCAGCACCATCATGGAGCATCCGAGGGTGGATGTGGTCTGGGCCAGGCAAGCTGGTTGTTTTGAGCAAAATCAGTTTTTTGCGAACAGCATCTGCCGATATAAAAATGTCGGCCAGGGGTTGACCCTCTTAACGACTATCAAACACCGGCACATTCTCCATGTCCTCAACTGTAAAAACGCTGCCAAAGAACTCGTTAAGCAGCTGGGCTTTTCCAAAATCATCTGACTCAAGTCCACCGTGTCTGTTTTTCAAGTCTCCAATTGCAGTTTTAGTTTTGAATTTCGAACTGGTGTAGCTCCAAAAGGCCTTTGGGTTTGATTTGACTCTGGATGCCAACTTGTGTTCATATTCTCTGTGAAGCGTGCGTGTCATCGCCCTTAGTTCATTACGACAGAGTGTGAAGCGAGCAAAGTCAATGACATCACCTGTTTGGTGATAGATCCGGGCCAGTTCATTTTTCTTCTGCTTGAGACGCAAGGCAGAGGCTGTCATGTATATATTTTTAACGTTTTTTCTGAACCTGAATCTGGGGATACACAAGTCTATGATGTGGTTCAAGTGGTCCATTAGAAAGCTGTAAGAGCTTTCCACATCTAAAGTGGCCATGATGGACCAGTTTACATCTCGGACCATCTGGTTAAAGAGAGAAAAGTCAGCACGATTGAAATTCAGCCTAGGAACCAGCTTTTCACAGTTGACAATGTTGCATAGGATACTAAACTGGATGACTAGATGGTCACTCTTTCCTATACCTGGAAGGTACTGGATATTCTGTACTAAGTTTTCTTCACTTGAAAAGATCAAGTCCAGGATGCTTGGTTCCTGGCCTATTCTGTACCTTGTTGGCTTCAATACATGTTGGAAAAGGAAATGGTCATGCATAGCTTCCAAAAGAAGATAGGAGGGATGGCTGGCTGCTGCCCTAGAAAACTCTCCATCCCAATCTATTTGGGGAAAATTAAAGTCGCCAGCAACCAGCAAATGAGATGGAGAATGATTTTTAACTTCACCTAGAACTCTGCTAAACTCTTTCATGCTCTGGCATCCATCACTAGAGGGGCTTCGGTACACACAGCCTATGAGAAGAAAATTCTGTCTGTGAAGTCTGACTTTAAGCCACAAGTGTTCCATGTAGCCAGCCAGCCATCCAGCCATCTAAAATTCTCGCACCACCATCCTCCAAAAATTCGCACCAATCTGCTACATACCAGGGAAAAAATGCACCCATTCCTACCCCTACAATGCAATGCTACCTCAATCATTAGTCAGTTAGTTAAGGACTTTTTATAAGGCCCTCTCCTGTGTCTTAATAGCCATTGTCATTATTTGTTAAGTTTAAGTGTCACTAACCTCGCAAATTCGCACCATGTTGATAAAATTCGCACCACTTGGTGCTGTCTCCAAGGGCGCCCGCACCGACGAAATCTCGTCGAAAATGCCATACTTTGCACACTGGCCAACCCCACTGTTTCAATTGCCTTCTCTCTCTCTAAAAAATACTCAACAGTATTTGAAATTACGTCTGTGCGTTATGTCGTGAATAAAAAGTGAATGGCTTCAATTTCTTCAACCACACATTACACTACCGGACCACGCTTGGTTGTCTGTCGTAGCCAACAACAACAGGAAGAGAAGAAAAATAAAGATAAAAAGAAGTGTCCGCCATTGCTGTCTTTGAAGAAAAATTGAACCAAGTAGAAGCTCAAGCTTTAGTAGCTTCAAGGCAAAGAAAGTATTTAACAGCACGTGATAATTCATTAAATGATGTGTAAACGTGATGTCCTGTTTGTCTTTAGTGCGCCGTCTGCTGCTGTAATATATTTTGCCTATTACAAGCAAATATTGTTATCAGCATTGACAATTTCCAACTCTGATTTGTCTAAAAAAATAGAAACCGTTTTGACACGAATCAAAGAAGACAGTTTTTGCCTGCTACTAGCTTTGCTATCTCGCAGACCTATGCTTGGCCTCCATATTTGGAAATCCCAGGGTAATAGAGAACGGAAATCCGCGTTTGTTTGTGTTGGGTTGGGAAGGAAGGAGAAGGAAGGTGGTAGTTTACCGAATAATTATTGTTTTTGGAGAACTACCTAGGTATGTAAAACATTAATTGTCAGTTCCTTCATCGAGTGTTTCAACTCGCATAATTCTTTATAAACAGCCAAAAACAATCCTTAAGCCACATGGCAACTGCAAAAGTGATCGTCAAATTGCTCCTGTGCTTTGGTGATTTGATCTTAGGATCTTGATGGTATTTGTATCCTGACCTTCCCTGATAAAACCTAGGTATGCTTATTGATTGAATATTTATGGATGGACAGAAGGGAGGTGTGATACAGCTTAAATTTGGATCGAAGTATAGTTTCTTACCTTTTAAGGGTTTAACCTGCAAATGTTTCCTCAGAGAGCATCAGTGGGGGAAACTGTGGTCAGCGTTCCCAAGAATAGCTACGTTCCCAATAATGGGAACATTGACCCATATTTGGGAACGCTTGTTCCATAAATGGAAACGCACGTTCCCAAGGATGGGAACGCCCGGAACAATGTTTTCAGAAAACACAAGAGGAGCTTAGAAAAGATAAGGGGAATCTTTCTACCTGGTCAATTTTAACTCTTCTTAACATTTGAGGGGGAGTTTTACTTTGAATTAGAAAATCTGTCTTTGAATCTTCCCTCAAATATTCGTCTAAACTGCGCGATCTAGCCCCGACGGTAAAGAAGGATGAAAAGATCGCTCTGAAACTGTGCAGCCAGACAGGTATTATTTTTTTAGATAAGTTTCGGGGAAAGTCAATGAAAGATAGTTGTATAAAAACAAAACTGAAAAATTGTAGACTACAAAAATATTTTTCTTGGTGTCACACAGTTGCTGCTCACCATGTGCTGACGAATGAGGAAATAGAGGAAAACCGTGCCTTTCGTCTGTTTAGGAAGTAAATAGAGCTTAAAAGTGGTATTCTTGCATTTTCTAAATTTTTTATATTGATTTGTATTAGAAAGTTTTTAGATCCTGTAGTTTTTGTCCCCAAGATTGTTTGAATTATTCCATAGTGTTTTGATGAAGTATGGTGCGCCGATGCATCAACTCGATATTTTCTACTGGGGTGCTTCATTCGTAGGCAGAAAAGAGGCGGGGAAAAGAGGCAGATTCAGGCGGGGAAAGAGGGGCACTTTCCCCGATCGACCCTCGGCGGCCCCCATCGACCCTCGGTGCCCCCCATCGACCCTCGGCGACCCCCTGATCGACCCTCGGCGCACCCCCCCATTGACCCTTGGCGCCCCTTGAAATGGTCACGGCGCCCCCTGAAAGGTCGATGTCGCCCCCTGATATGTCGCTTCCCACCTCCCCCAGGATGCGAAAATCCGATAAGATTTTGCATCCACCTAATAGGTGTTGCCTAGGGTCTCAAGCTCCCCCTCAATATATCAGAGTGCAGGCAGTAAAAACATACACGGAGACTGATCGAAGGCAATGGCGGTAGATGCTCGAGCCCCTGCCCCCCCCAAAGAAGTCCTGGATGTGAGAATTGGCCACTTTATGATAGAATTTGGCACCCCCTGCTCGGAAGACGCCTCCCCCTTTCGAAAATAAACTTGGATCCGCCTATGCCTCCTTCTACTCCTTTGAGCCTGCTTCTTGCAGGGGTTGACCCTTATCCTTGGGCTGCTATCATAGGCAGATCCAGGATTTCCGATCGGGAGGACACCTTCCCGGGGGCGCCATTCTTTACCGGAAAATCCAATCGGATGGGCGCAAAATCCTGTCGGTGGGAGCCGATTTTCGCATCCTGGGGGGGGGTGGTGGGAGGGAGTGGGAAGCGACATTTCAGGGGGCACCGTGACCATTTCAGGGGGCGCCGAGGGTCGATCGGGGGGCACGAACTCCCTTTGAACCCTGGATCCGCCTATGGGGCACTTGCCCACTTTGCCTCCCCCTGGATCCGCCTATGGCTGCCATTAATATTTAGTCCGGAAAACTGACACATTGAAATAATTCGGTAAATATACGCCTTTATTCGTTTCAAGCTGTCTGAAATACCAGTTTGAATCTACGATGGAAAATGCGTTTCCAAATATGGGTCATTGTTCCCATTGTTGGGAACGTAGCCATTCTTGGGAACGCTGACCACAGTTTCCCCCACTGGCATTGTCATAATTGTGGCCCATTTTTCATGATAGTAGGTAAGGATTTCTTGGAGCTATAGTTCATACTTTATGTTGATTTGTTACTGTAATGATGATATGAATTTGCTTCATATGTTTGGCTCTAAATCCACAAGAAATTAGTATGTTAAAAACCCAATAAGGGGGAAAAGCTGCCGGGACCAGGCCAGGACCAAGAAATGTTGGTCAGGGACTGGGACCAGCTTTTTCAAAAAGTCCCACCTCTAATTACCGTTTGCAATTAAAATTTTAGTGTGGCATTTATGTCTCAAAAAGAAAAAGCAGGGTATCTGGAGGTATTATAGATGGTTAGATATTGATATGATAAAGTAGAGGAGTTTTATAGTATTTGCAATATTTCAAGACCATAGCAGACATTTGTTATTTAGGCATTTTGTTTTGTTTTTGATGACATTGTCGCAGACCTGCATTGGATGTGCTGTGTACTTTATTGCATAGCTAGTCTTACTACTCTAGCTTCTGAATCCTAATTGTGACTTAAGCTTTATGCGGCAGCCCTCCGTTGTTACCGTTATAAGCATACCCTTAGCTTGTCTCTTGTCAGTTTTTCTCACCTAACGCAGAAAGAACGGTGCTCGTATGTGTGCCTTACCCTATATGTGCCCATCCAAACCAACCAACATGCCTTGGAATAAAGAGTCTTCACCTTGCCTGTAACCTCACCTCGGGACACATCGTCGCTGCGTCGAGCGAGCCGTCCGTGGCTCGCTCTGTCCCTCCCCGACCACCGTCGCTGTTCGTTTCCCGCCGCACGTAGCATAAATCGTTCCCGTCGGCGCTCGCATTCGCCCGTCACGCGCGCGTATGACCCCTGATAGTAGCGGTACCGTCCGTACTTAATACCCTCCGTCACAACACCGACGCCCGTTCACTCAGTTGACTTTATGTCGCCGGTGTGCGCGTCCATGCTCATTCGTTAGCATCCCCCCTCCGCACTCATCGCTCCTTAACCCCGGTGCCATGGTCCTCTGCATCTCAATTCTCTCCTATTGTGGTGGCATATATTTTCTCTTTGTGTATGAATGTGTGCGTGAATATATGTTATGGCTCTAAATGAGGTGTGGTTGTAACCAGGATAAGGAGATCTTGGCTGTTTTATTTTCTGGGAAGTCTATTGTTTGTAGTAGGGTTTCTTCAGCTAAAATTTGACAGTAAGACTGTTCAGAATAAATTGAAATACAAAGTCCTACTTTGGATTTCACGCATGATAGGTAGGTGCAGAAGTTCAAAAGTGTCACCTGCGTATAAATATGTTCTTGTGTGCCTCTGGGAATCGAACTGAAATATTTGGGTCCTGTATGCAAAGCAAAATGGTAGAATTGTACATCCATATTCCCTTTACTCAACATAGTGATATTAACTCTAAAGAACATCACATATACAGCATACCTGCTTCAGCAAAAACATGCACTTAAACATGCACTCCCAGTGTGGGCCCCTAAATGATGTTGCAGGTTCACTGCAATGAGTACATGTACATCACCTGAATCCGTACATGTATATTCATATCACACAAAAAAACACGATTGTTCAAAATACAAAATACTGAAGAAGAAAAAAACAGTCACAGGAAAGACAAGTGGCTGGAGTTAAATTTAAAAGAGGCTCCTTAGGGAGGACGAGGTGGGCAGGGACATCAGAGCTTGCGGCACCCGCGACGGCGACGGGGCCAGGGGCAGCGGAGCGTGCACAGCCCATCGGTGGGGGGAGCGTGACACCGCAGGCGGATCACACGTCAGTTTACTTTGTTCTCCGGCGCACAAGTCCAGATGTCTGAGGAGCATTCAGGTGTTCCGGGACAGAGTGGAGAGGACACTTTATTTAGGCACACATCATCAAGGATAGCTCAATATCGATATAGAGGTTGTATCAGTGCAGATTTCATATCATGAATGATGTAATGTGTTGGGGACAAACAATACCTCAGCAAAGTTACAACCAGCTCACGAAGGGATGAGGTGAAAAACGAGACACATTGGTGCATATGGGGCATACGCTGTGGGCCACTGACCTCAGTTATAGAATACTGTGAACAAGATCCAGTCTGCAAAGTATGGCAGCAGGCCAGACGAGTCACACCAGCCATCTAGAATTCTTGTACCGCCAGCCACAAAAAAATTCACACCAATTTGCCATTTATCAGTGAAAAAACGCACCCATTCCTACCCACACAATGCAATGGCACCTCTCTTATTAGTCAGTTAAGGACTTCTTATAAGGCCCCCTCCTGTGTCTGTATAACTATTCAACCATTATGTTTGGTTTTTAGTGTCACCTTTCTTGCACCAGTCTCACAAATTCGCACCAGGTTGATAAATTCGCACCACTTGCTCCTGTCTCCAAGGGCACTCACACCGGTGAGATCTCGTTGAAAATGCCATACTTTGCACACTGGAACGAGATTAAAACGTGTGGTATAAATTGAAATGGTCGCCAGCTATCTCATGCAGTGCACAGACAAACACTATCATGAGAAGCAACATGAGAACATTAGAAGCAATTGTGTAAGGTGTGGTGATGTGATATGATCCCAGCTGTACAGGTGTTGTAGAAAACTTAAACTTCTTGTGCTTCAATAAATGTTCCCTCAATATGCTCATCCTAAGGCAATGAATAAAAATGATGTTTAATCTTTGTATTTGAAATGTTTTTTTTTCAGATAATGGATGGTCAGAATTTCTGCTTGAAGTGGGATGCCTACCAGAGCAGTGTCACCTCCGTGTTCGACCGGCTGAGGCAGGATGAGGAGCTGGTGGACATCACCCTCTGCTGCGAGGGACAGAGCGTCCGCGCACACAGGGTGGTTCTGTCTGCCTGCAGTCCCTACTTCAGGGAGCTGCTCAGGGTGAGTGGAAGGGACAGTGTGGTACTGACAGCCTGCAGTCCCTACTTTAAGGAGCTGCTCAGTGTGAGTAAGTGTCCCAAACTGGTTTTGGTCTGTGGTCCTGCCTCTAATTTTTTATTGCAGAATTTAGCTGGGGGAGAAGAAAATTCAACAGTTAGAATATTGTGGCTGTGAACCCTTATTAACCCTTAGTGAAACCCTTATTTAGAAACTGGGAAGGTATTTCTCATTGAAATTTCCTTACTACTATACTTTTGATTAGTTCATATACACCAGGATTGTTGAATTGTGCTTAAAATGCACCACTTGAAACTTGAATAACTTGAGTAAACATATCATAGAAGTGATTGGAAAGTTCAGCTTGCCCGGGTGTCCCTCTTCACCCAGCACCCTGGGATGTAGAACACTGGGGTAAGTGGAAACGAATGACAGTGTTTGTTTTGTAGTTACACAATGTTCCAGGATAAACTGCGGTAAACACTGAAGTAGTGCAGTGTTTCATATAATGGCACTCGTTTCATCTAGAGAATGAAAAATATTGCACTGAAAACGGGGAGATAAATATTTTAGTACATTATACTGAGCCTTCCCAAAGTGGAGTCTGCATGTAAAAGCTCCTAAATCCTGTGGTGCAATTAACCATAACCCTGGCTCTGTTTCAGAACAACCCATGCCAGCAGATGGTGTTCTTTCCTCAAGGATACCGTCGGCCTCAGATTTGTACGGCATCGTGGAGTTCATGTACAAGGGCAGCGTGAACGTGGCGCAGAGCCAGCTAGCCAGCTTCCTGAAGACAGCGGAGATGCTGCAGATCCGTGGCCTCAGCAGCGACGAGAATAAGGTGCGCCTGGTGGATTTTAAGTGAGTATGGCACCCCGATGGGGTTTGGAAACAACTTTGGGACTTTGCGGCACACCGATTGCTGAGGTGATGTGTCGTCTTTGTGATAGTTGATACGTAGTCTTATGTTGTAATACCTTGGTTTATGCATTTTAGGTATATTTCAGTGTTGACATTAGCTGTTTAAGGTCTCCGTAATTGTGGTAAAATCGTATGGCCGACTGTCCTGATGCTCAGTTTGTGGCTAAGGAAGAGTTTGTAATGCGCTTTGGCACAGACAGTTGGGCTGACAGAAAACATGAGCATATTTCTACTCGCTGCATAGCTAAAGCATTTCTGGGTAAGCCAGCCATATTGTTTCGGCATCAGCATTGCCTCAGCAGTGCAGCGCCGCCCACCGGTGGCTTTCACCACTAACAGTACGGTATTTTCCCGCCAGACGTCGACACGAGCGCCGGACCGGCGTGCATCTCCCTCTTCTCCCCCGGCGCGAAAACGAGCCAGGCATTCCCCCTCTTCTGTCGTTTCTCCGGTCCGCAACCGGTCACGTTCGACGGAACCCAGCTACAAACGGGAGGTATGAGCCGATGAGTGAAGCTTTTGGCGTAGGAGTTAAAGTTGGGAGTGTGTTTGGATTTGGATTGATGCACTGTATCGTTAATGTTCTGTGGCGCTTAACGGAAATGCTATGTTAATAGGAGGAGGTTTTTTTTATGGAGGGTTTGATTGGTTTTTGTGTCTTCCTGAAGATTCTCCAAACGTTTTTCCTTGCGGCGTTATTGCTTTGGAATGTGGTGCTTAAGAGTTCTGACACTGCTAGGTTTTTAGGCCCCGGCTGGTTAATGTTTCAAGTGCATGTTGTGGGCTACCTCCCGCTTGAAGACTGTGTACGTTGTAAACAATAATAAACGTTGAACGTCAATTTAGATTTTAAAGCGTTGATCAAATCTCAGTTGCAGTATATTTAGTGTAGCACGTCCCACATGTCTATTCCGTTCCATCATCAGGCGAGGGCAGAGGAGGACAGTGTTGTTGTCCTGGAGTACCCCGTCCTGGCGGAAGGACGTCATCACATGCGAAGGCTGTGAGGTTGAGTGTCTTTTGGCAGGACAGTGCGGAGGAGGAGGAAATCGCGGTCCCGGAGTCGCCCCGACGGGAGGACAGAACCGTGTCCGGCAGGCTCTCGGTGGATAGTGGAGCTGTCTCCGGCAACCGAAGGCGAGTGCTTTCTGGCATGATTGCTGGACGGACGCGTCAAATCTGTTAAAATAATTATCTCAAAGCTGCGCATAAAGAAATTGACAGAAATACTATCAAGGTGTTTACTAGGGTTTTGACAAGTCGGGTTAGTGGAAGTAAAAGAGTTCAAGGGAATGTGACATCTTCACAACGTGATTTTAACTGAGATAGCCAAGTTGTAAAGCAGGTCGGAAAACCCGGTACTCCAT
This sequence comes from Lepas anatifera, assembly GCA_034440635.1. NCBI lineage: Eukaryota > Metazoa > Arthropoda > Thecostraca > Lepadidae > Lepas > Lepas anatifera. The sequence continues at coordinate 733,503 of JAOTON010000147.1, forward strand.
ATTTCATTTGACTTGGAACTCGATATTTCCGTAGAAAAAGCTAAAACATACCTGACACCAGCCCCCTCAGCTGTCCGTCGCCGGCGGTCATTGTTGTGAGCTACTGGTGTGACGACATATGCTGACGTCACGATGAGCATCAGCCAATCGAAGCCCTTGAAGCGTTTCAAGTATGGTAGTGGTTGCCAGATCGTGACATCATCCACAGGCTGATATTTACTTCTTTTTCTAGAGGAGCATTTTTAAAAACAAAATATTGAGCTTATTGTACATTTTTCAGAGAAATCATGAATGGTTTCATTATTTTTGACTAAAAGTACGTCTAATTACATTAAATTCAGGATTCGACTCAAGGTGCCACATTCCTTTAATATGCCGTATGATACTTCATATCTCCCTAAGATTCCGAGCGTTGTGAACAGTGACCCAAAATAGGTTTTGCGCTAGGGTGTCGAGTGGTAAATTCAGCTTGGAATGTATGGCGAGGAGTGGAAAATTCCTCTCAAAATGTATGGCGGAGTAAAAAATTTCAAATTTTGTACTCAGGTGGTAAACTCTCAGAGCCCTTGTTTGAACTGAAAGATGGATATTTCCTTTAATTTTCTCAAAGTAAATATTTTTAAATCATCCCCAAACAGCATTGTTTGACCATTCCCATGTGAGAATTTGGGTTAAGCAGGTAAATCTTTACCAGCTGAAACCCCTGATGCAGTCTCCAATTTTTATGGAGTTGGTGAATTTCCACAAATAGAAAACTTTTGGGGGCCTCTGGGACCAACCTTTGGGGCAAAGAACTCTGGGAGCCACTAAAACTCTTGGGGGCTTCCCTAGACCAACTCTTGTGCCCCTCCACTCCCACGACCAGCTTTTAAGGGCCCCTGAGACGAAATATCGGGCCCCTTAGACAACTCTGCGAGAGGCCTCCGAGATCGGCAGGTGGTGAAAATGAAAAGGGATTTTTCATGCAATACCTAGTTCCAAAATTAATTATCTACGCATACACTGTATAGTTTTCCTGTCGGGACAACGCCCCTCCTATACCTATACCTATAGCTATCGGAATTTTGGAGGCCACTCCTGGCCTCAATCACTGCACCTCGCATACACCTATGCTAGGGCCCAGTAGAGCCTTGGTTTACACTTAACTAACCCAGACGAAACTACAAACTTTCTATCATGGCAATAAACTCTTCCAGACTCTTGCTAAGTTTCTTTTCTTTACCTGTCAATTCCCCTGCTTGTCTTCACATATATACTCACCTTCTATGAGTATGCTGCTTTCTATCAATATTAATCGAAGCTGCTGCAGCTCCTTTCTGTTGTTTCTTCCTTTCGTCTACAATCAGCCAGGCGCGGCGGGTTGCGACAGCGTCGAAGCAACTACTAATTTAAATTTCTGATCGCAATCCAGTTGCCAGTCGCATGAGCAACATAATTTGCATTTCAAAACTTGCTCTAAATTAATTTTCTAAATCCTTATAGACTAGAAAATTATACAAATAAAAGCACACCAAGAGGTAGACTAACAATGTTTTGTCAATAACGAATACGAAACCAGCCTTTCAAAAGCCTAAAGATGCCGCTTTTATTTACTAGATGTAAAGACGGTGTTTTGGTAAGTCCACGCCGTAGACCAGCCATACAAAAAGTGCCGATGTTTGAGGGTAACTGGATGCATTCTTGTTGCCCAAAAATCATTTAATGAAAATGTAGAGTTTCAATGTATTAAAATACCGGACACTTTTAGTTCAACTTAAATATCAGCGTATTTATGCCTAGGGTGTCGTAGGGTGTCGTGAGTGGATTTGGGTGTCACACGGCGTGACGCAGCAATGAAGGGCTAATATGGATAAAAATTATTTTCTACGCAATAAATGGTTAATTTTCTAAGATACAATGTCAAAAATATGCTGCTTACCATACAAATTTCAAGATAATTGCTTTTAACAGCAAGATGACCAAAAATGGTTTTTCACTATTCTCGGTACCAGAAATACAAAAACAACTTTTCAAGGACGTAAGCCTAGAAATCATATGCACAGATAAACTGCTTTCCAGAAATGTATCTTTCAAAGCGGTCAGCTCATTTTTTTGGCAACACAAGACTAGGGTGTCTAATTTTCCACTCACCAATTTTGCGAGTGGTGGAATTTAGTGGCGGTGTTCACCCATTGGAACTTTCTCCGGTGGGGCAGGGGGCACTGAGCGTCTTGCCCGCGCCAGAATTTTGATTCTGTTGTTCCACTGAAATCGGTGGAGATAAGGATGCCAGGTATAATTGACCAGAAAAATAGAAATCGCCAGATTCTCTTTCAGAAAAGCGAAAGAAGTGCATAAGAGCCGAGTTAATTTGGCGATCTTCTAGTCGATTCTGCTGCTCTCTTTTCCAGTGGACGCTGGTAGAGGAGGCAATGAAACTGGGCTTTGTAGTAAGTATTGTTGAGTAAAATTCAATAGTAGTAAAATATTGTTCAATAGTTATTCAATAGTAGTAGTAAATATTGTTGGAAGTGAGTGGAAAATTCAGCAAAAATATAAACGTGAGTGGAAAATTCTGATTGACTGGGTGTCGTTCTGCCCCAGCACCCCAGGTTTTGGGACACGGTTGTGAAAGTATATACCACTTGCAGGTCTCTAATCGCCAGACTACACGTCGTTGGGGCGGAAGGCAGATCCTTAGGACCGGGGCTAGGACTTAACAATACGTTCCTTTCTCGTAACTTGGTGACTGGGAGAGAGTATGCTCAGAAGGCTCGCATTTCCAATGTTTTAAGACTGTGTAGCAGGTGCATTGCCTAGTCCATGTCGTCGTCTGTAGCTTATGCATCTTGCAATTGTAGAGGACTGTTTAATTCACAGAAGGCCGGAGGCATCTCTTGGCGGCGGCACTAACTCAAGTTTGGCACTTACGACGGATAGAGCGCAGCACCAATCTACTGTGCCGGATTCTTTTCCCATGTCAACACTGGCGCGCCCGTTATCCTCGTTTTCCTCCGCTCAAGTAGACGAATTCCGACCACGCTCCGGAAATATCAAGGTAGGTGCTGATGGTTATGGTTGTCTAATTAAATCGCGGTCGAATCATTTGCAAGAGCGATACGCTTTTGTTTGATGCAAGTTGTTCATCTTGTGCTGCTTTACATCCACAGGTTTCTTCAGGGAGGTAGGTTGCCATTATATAGAGGCAGTGGCGTTCCGTCACCAATTTGTTTAGGGGGGGGTCGATGGGCCCGAAATCGTGAGAGGGAAAGTATTTCCGAAAAAACGTGAAAAATCAAGGCTTTATGGGGCAAATACCCCATTTACCTTCCTAGTGATTCGCCAGTGGCGAAAGGCCTGGGTCGAACATGGTACGGAAGTGAATAATTTACTACTCCTTAAATATAATAGGTTACTACTCCTAAAAATCTGTGATGATGTCTAAATGTTATCCTGGTCTATAAAGATGGCAACGTGCGTGATATCCAACCCGCCGCCGTGCTAGCCGACCGGGGTCGCTGACGTTACTGCCATCTGTCGTTCAGACGGAGAAACAGGAGGTGGACTTGAACTCGGAAGAGGACGCCAGCCTGGATGCCACACTGGGGCTGGTGACCGACTTTGAGAACCACTCCAACGGCGCGTATGCAGAGAGTGTCGGCGCCACGGGCGGAGAAAGAGCCAGAGGGTCGCACAATGGTGAGGGGCGAGGAAAGAGGGCGGAGACTGGACTGTAGATGTCTGTATGGGGCAATATACAGTGCCCGTCATATGCGGTTCTACCTATTGACACCCCGGCCCAGTCCGTCTCAGAAAATGTATTTAAAACATTAGCATCTTCTGTCCCGAACTTGTTTGCACGTAGAGGGTCTGGGAATTTAATACAACAAGATTTCGTTGAAATGAAAAATGCCAATAGTGGTTTCTCGTCACGTTCTCCGAAACAGCTATCTCAGTTCAAACCCCAGTATAAAGGTGAGACATTCCCTTTTAGCTGGTACCACAGGCTGCGAGTCTGACCCTGCTGTGCTTACAGTGCTGCCATATTCTGCGGGACCCTCACATCGACTCGGCGATGATACTGCAGATAAAGGTGTGTGGGAAGCCTAACTTTACCTTTCTCAGTAAAACGTCCTGCGATGTTTGTGTAAGCAGTAGTACGTAACCATGAATGGTGCATGCAGTTAGGTTTTTAGAGCTGTACTGACTGTAGATAAATGTGTCGCTGAAAGAAAATGTCAAGAATGATGTTTTCAACAAAAAAAAACGTGAGCTTCCTCTCTCTCTCCGATCATCGGTAAAAGTTTTGCAATGGTCAGGATATCATTAAAAAGACGTGCAGATCGCGTTGGGTAATTTACTTTTGGGCAAAGTTCAAGACATCTCTGCTGCGTTCGTTATTGTCTGTAGTGTTGAGTTGTACATAATAGCGGTGAAATTATCATTTGAATTCGTTGATTGTCTAATGACTCTATCTTGTTTCTCCCCGTGCGTATAGTGTCTGTTGAATTGTGTATATAATTGGTTGTCTTCGCATTCGAATTGTTTAAATCCCGCTTTTGTTATTGATATATTACGCGTTTTCTCCGCGCGCGCGCTGCCCGTGTAAGACCAGTCCCGTTTAGTAAATGTTTCAAAGTGAAGTGAGCAAGCTGTTTCAAGCGTCACTGCCTCTATCTCACAGGTAGGTCATTTCATTGTAATATTGCTTGTGTTTAAGGGATTGGGGATATAGTTTAATGTTTGCGGGATTACTATCGTTATGCTATTACAGGTTTCGCCATATTGCAATGAAATGACTACCTGATTGCCCTCCTTTCCCGCAATCATGAGACATATATAAAAACAGCTTTTATAGGCTATCGTTATGATTCATTGATTAGGTCAAGCGATATCAGTGCGGAACTTGACCAGACCAGATGTCGCAGAAAAAGCTTTTGTTACGGCATCAGTGCAGAAATCCTTTATCTCGCCACGCTCGTGTTATGTACTTGAATTTTCAGTCGGTTAGCTATGACACCATCTCGTCTTTCGCTTCGCCGCAGGGAAGAAGAAATACTCGTGCGACATCTGCGGTAAAACATACGGCTACAGGGACTCCGTTTACCGCCACAAGCGCACTCACGAGGGCAAGACAGCCTGCTTCGTCTGCGGCAAAATCCTCAGCTGTCTGCCCACCCTGCGGGAACACCTGCGCTTTCAGCACAACCTCTCCCAGGAGGAGGTGGCGTGTTTGGTTTCAGCTGCGCCGAGGCCTGCGGGGCTAGCGGCAGCCGCTGCGGCCGCTACCGCTAGCGCTAGCGCTAACGCGTCAGCTGGTATTTTGACCGATAGCACAGGAGGGACGCTGGATGTGGATAGTCTCTGTGTGGCTGAAGTGGCGTCGAACACTCAGGGTAGGTAGCAGAGCATTGTGATTTGTGGTTGTTGACATGTGTGGATAAATGCTAGACATCTTTCGCAGAGGGGGGCGTAATTATTTACGATTGTAGAAGTTTTTCTTATTAAACTGTTCACGTGTGTTCAGTATATTGAGCAGGATACATTTCTTTCACTGGATACGATATTTATGCTGTATTGATCGGCGTTTTTCTGTTTCTAGAGTGGTTTGGTTCAGATTTGTAAACAAAAACAAAAAACGTACAAGACGGGCGCCAACTGACAGTTTTTGCACTAATTGATGTTTTGAACCACCGCGATCACCACCGGATGGCCCTACAACTGCTTTTTATTCGAATTTGTTTGCAGATGTCAGCCCAGTTGATTGAAAATCTTGTTTGTTCTAGATAAGCTGAGGTTTAGTAATTTTGGTTTTGAACGCCACATCTTGTGCTCAGGTGATAATTCCCCGTCCCACATGTTCTGGTCAATAGTTACACCCATTGTTCCTTCTATCATTAAAGAGAGGGTGGACAGACTATTTGTTCGAACTTGTGAACACGTGTACATGGGTGTAGGAACGTCCATAATATTCCTGGGCCAGTGTTTATTTTGTATGCAGTTCTTTTCATTCAGTGCCACAAACTCAATGGTTAAGATCTTGAATATCTTAAACATCTTGAACGGAGTGGATGGCTCCCCTGTTCCTAGGCCTATGCACACGGCAAGACTTTCGCCCTCCCTGCTCGTCCGAAAATCCGGCTATCTTAACCTGGATTCCGAAGAGATTGGTAACAATGTCATCCCGAGTTTGGGTAGAAGGCCGCAAAGGAGCCCAGATTCGAAACGTTTTAAGTCTAGAGTGAACAGTTTTACTGCAGCTGGGGTCAAACTTCATCTTAACACCCCCAGCACCGTTTTCCCAGTGACCACGTTCATGTTTCATATGCATTTACTAGTCGTTCGAAAACCCGTGGCTGGCGCAGCTTGAAAACATGTGGCACCAGCAGGCTCCTCCAACCTACTCCATACGATGATTAAGCCAGTGAATATAGATCAGTTGACGTGTGTTCTGTTACTACCAATGAGTGTTGTCTTGTGGATTGAGGCGTTATGAGATTCTTTCACTCTTTGATCAGAATGACGAATTACTCCGATGCTCAGGGATGTTCTGCCTGTGTTTGAGACGGCGCAGTCTGGCGAGAACAGGGGACTTACCAGGGACCTGATCACTGATTGTGTAGTGATTAATGTTTTACACGGTTGTCGTCAGCGCATGACTTAAACGCACGAGGGATTTATTTCTTGATTATTCCCTACTACTCAAGATTATCTTCATTGCATTCTTCCTAACCGTTCAACGTTGTGTGAGTCTGATGGTTTTAGGTTGTGTATGTTGATTTAATTATTTCAGTGCGATCGTTACTTGATTATACCGTACCTTTTTTAGCATGGCCGATTTTAGGGGCATTCTTAAGCCAAAGTAGTCTTGTTTTGTAAACTAATCGCAGAATGAATATTGCAACTTGCTTCCAACTTGTTTAGCTTCAGTGTTGGTCATGATTTCGTTTTAAGTACTGATTTTCTGCATGTGTTTGACTCCCTATCATATCGAAGTCGAGGAAGTATCGGCGCTGCTTAGTGCTTGTGACCTGTCAGGATATCACTGTGATCGAAATGGAAAATGTTCGTATGGGTACAGATCAATACATCACGCATTCAACGTTTCTATTTAGTCGTTTGTCGCTGGAACGGATGTGTCAGGGAGGACACATTCATGTAAAATGAAGCTGGTGATCGCTCACGTGCCAGTTCATTATTTTTCAACCTCAAATCACGGGCGAAAAAGTTAGCACGTCTCTATCGCTACATTATCGTTCGATCTTACTTGGTCTGACTAGAGATAGAAGTGAATGAAAGGCGTTGCCTCTTTTCGGTCTTTGACTATTACTTTTGCGAACAGAATATAGACATGTTATCTACTATCATATTTCGCGCATTTCTATTCAGCCTCTAGTTTATCTGAGCCTGTCATCCGATGGATCGGCATGCAGTGACAGTTACGAGACGTGATCTGATGTGACCTAAAGTTCAAACCGAAATAAAGAACGAGTAGCAACACCGTGAGATAAAAGGCGCACAGAAGGCCCGAGGCCACACCCGTTTTGGCCAACCCGTCCCTCTCCTTGGATATTTTTGTCTCAGACCTTGTAACCTTTTCTGCTCCACCTGTTAGACCTCGCATATACGTTTCTACTTGTAACACCTTTTAAATTCCGCGTTTGGGCAATGATTTTCCCCTCGCGCTTTGCAACCGATCCCCCGCGTGGCCGTGACGTCCGAACCTTCAATCCTTGGCAAGGGTGGGCACAAAGCGGCATTTGAAAATCCAGATGAAGAAAGCGCCGTCACTGCAGCTGAATCGATATGGCTAGGGACTGTTTATAAATGACGTCACCTTTTAGGAGGGTTTCTAACCCCCCCTCGTGACGGCGCAATTTTTCGTGGACCCCCAGATTTCATGGTGTTGTTTTGGTGGAGCCTTTCCCAATAAAAGCACTCATCTCCGCTTGCTCTGACGGCGGTGTGAGGCGGGGCCAAAGCCCAAACGTTTTATGTACCTTCGGCCTCAGTCCTAATTCTAGGCAACTCCAACTTCCCCATCAAACCAAACAACTCGAGACTGAACAAGAAAAAATCGCGTCCCTTTTCGGCCAGCACTCCCTTTGACCGTCATGACGCGGCACTTCTCGACCAACCTCTCCCTCCCCGCGGCGAGTGGTGTCACTTCTGAACAGGCTCTAAAAGGGAAGTTTTCAGGTGCTGCGGCGTCTTACCAAGTACCATTCGGTCACGGGTGGTGAAAATCATTACCTAGTTGGCCGGATGACCTTTGGGGTTATGCTTGATGTTTTGATCGCTTGAAGGTTGGTCTGTCAGAAATTTTTGAAAAGTGTATTAACTTTGAGTTAAGGGTGCCATGGCCCTTGGGTCATGTTACCTTTGCAGCAGTACAGGCGGTACATACAATTTAGGATAATATCGGGTTCTATAATGGTAAGGCGGCTCCTTGGACTATGTAAATTCGTCTGTGATTGGTTTCAAGTATGACTACTAAAGCAAGGGCAAGTATCTTTGAAAATGAGTTGGTGCCCAAAAATGTATTTTAGCCCCGCACAGACCTGTTGAACTACAGAAACCAATTTTACCAAGTTCTTGAAATTAAAAACAAAAATTTTAAGGATATTTTAACATTACTTCGACGTTTTATTTGAGGTGCCCGCGAGTACCTCCAGACATAAGTTCACATCCCTGCCATTGGAAGGAAGTAGTTACATATAACGCGGTAGGAGGTACACGGGGTATGACATATGGGCCTTGAACTGTTGTGAAACCTCTAAAATTACATTTTCCCCGGATACTTGAGAAGACTTAGAGCACAAGAACGGGTTTATCGACTTATGTAACTGGAAGTTTGCCTTCAGGACTTCCGGTTACATGAGTCGATAAGTCCGTTTCCACGGTCGGTACGTAAAAAGAGCGTACTCAAGCCATCCATGTATCCGGAGTGAATAATTGTTCGTTCAGCACTGACAGTAACCCAACTCTACCATTCTGGGCATATCGCTACTAGAATTACGTGTTTACGGTCTCTGACAGAGCGTCACATGGCCGATATCTGTTGTCACCTTCACCCAGTCTTACATATGTGTACGGTCTCTGACAAAGCGTCACATGGCGGATATCTGCTGTCGCTACCACCCAGTCTTTCTCTGTGTACGGTCTCTGACAGAGCGTCACATGGCCGATATCTGCGGTCACCTTCACCCAGTCTTACCTATGTCTACAGTCTCTGACAGAGCGTCCGCACGTTTGTGATATCTGCGGCCGTCGCTACCACCCAGTCTTACATCTGTGTACGGTCTCTGACAGAGCGTCCGCACGTGTGCAGTATCTGCGGCCGTCGCTACCGACACCGGGTCTCGCTGTGTCACCACATCAAAAAGCACGAGGGACGCACCACCTGCTCTCTGTGCGGGAAAGTGCTGGGCATCACCGCTCATCTTCGAGTGCACCTGGCCACAGTACATGGACTTGATAAGGAGGGTGTCAGAGCTCTGGTGCCAACGCGAATCTACGCGCCTATGGCCGCGCCGGGCCCCCCGGCGGCTGCATGGTCCGTGGAGGGGGCACAAGTTGGCGGTGCTGGTGGTGGGATTGGGGAGATTGCAGGCTTCGTGGCGACAGGGAGAGACGCCATGGTGGGTCAGGCAGGCTGCGATGAGTCCTCAAATCAACTGGCAACGGGGGGTTCATCGCTCGCCTCAGCAGAGGGAAATGTCACGAAGGACAGTGAACTTGGAGATGTTAGAAATAACTGAGCGTATGTGGGGATCTAAATAAGTAGCACTCGGTTGGTTTTAATCGTCCCGTGACGCGCGAATTACTGTATGATCTTTAGTGCCTAGATTACATCCAGGCAGATAATGGAGGAGAATTAGAGTCCGCTTTGTACTTGTTTATGAATAACGAGTAACACTACAGCGAGATATTTCGAATTGGGGTCACGTGTTTATTGTCTTTGCACGAGCTTTAACCTCGCCCCACCGGGGGGCCATCGATGGCCCCCTAAGGTTTTTCCGGGATAGCAGAAAACGACGAGGCGCAGCACCGCGGTTGAGGGCTCTACCTCTCACTGCATCATTTTCCCATCATCCCTGAAATTTTTACCCCGGGTCACCCAAGGTCAGGTCACCAGACGAGGTCAACCAAGGTCACCTCACTTCACCTTTAGAGCTCTGTAAGAGCTACATTTCAAAGTCGATCGATTTGAAACTTCCTACACTTCATGACCCCTCCAGGGTCTACAAGGTGTATATCCGGGATTTTTCGATTTCGTGCCCTGAGGTCAGGTCACGAGGCGACCTCTCCCATTGGAAAAGCATGGGGAAAAGCTATTTCATGATATAAAAGCCACAAAAATGATTGCAAATACTCAGACTGCTCAGAACAACGTTTTGGACACCCTTTCACGGATCCCAGGGGTCATATTTGCCCTTTGACTTTTCCAAGGTCATCCAGGTCACCAGAGGTCAAAACAGTATTTTGACAATAACTTTTGACCTAATTAAGCTAGAGCGGTGAAACAAACATCATCGTGTTTGTCCTGTTCCTGGCTTTCATTTGATATACGGCAGGTCACTTTCTGACCTTTCGTGACCTCAGGTCATATTAGGTCACGAGGTGACCTCTGGCGGTCAAACCACTGGCGGGAGGTCTTTACGTTCCACATAGCGGAAAAGTACTGGCAATTTGCTATCAAATGTACTTTACCAGGCCTCAATAGCTCTAATGACATAAGAGTTATGCCCAATTTGCTTAATCATTGCATATTTGAGTGAACATAGCCGATCTTGACCTAATTTGACCTCTGGAGGTCAAACCATTGACCTGAGCACTAAAACATGCGAAGTAATTCTTACTGAATTCACGCGAGCTTTCTATTGCACTTTGCAGATTTGCGCTAACGCCTATATTTTCGGAGTTAGGGGGGCCTCATGGCCCCCCGGTGGGGCGAAGGTGGCGCCGGACCCCGGTGGGGCCGGTTAAATCAGCACGTCGCATCCTAACACCGGAATATTTTAGCTTCCCGCAATGTTCCCCGTGCAGGATTGATTGTTCTTAGTTGCAAAACCAGTCTTCGTGATCTCCACCATGTTTTGTTGCGTGCACCAATATTCCCGCGATAAAAGGGGTTCATTCCCCCTTATCAGTATTCGGTGCTTGTACTTGCTCCGCTCCTTCGACAACAGCGAGGTGGTCTTAGTACACAATATTCTTGTGTCGTAGTGTAATTGCTCTTGTGAGTTTCACAGCCGTCAATCTTCAATCATACAACTCATACAATCATACTACAGGTCTGTAACGCCCCAGTTTTTATACTGAAAGAATGACAGAAGGGGTAGCCAAAACATTAAGTGTATGCGCCATATACGGTTTCTGACTGATCTCGTTTCGGGAGCATGATGGCACCATGGATAAGAGACACCTGGATCGGAGACTCGCCGCCTCCGACCGACAGCGCCGATCACTCCGTACTGCGCATGCGCGAAACGACGTACAGGGCGCATCACTTCCGAATGCATTAGTTCGAATGACACGTGCGGGGAGGTTGTGTTGAAATCAATTGCGTAACCAAGGAGGTGGGTCCTAGGGGTCTGCGGACCCCATTGGGCCGATCAGGGGGCCCCAGAGTCAGACTCTGGAGGTCTCGAGATGCATTCTCAGGGGCCCCGAATCGGCCTCAGGGCTCCCTTCCAGGAGAGTTTATCTCAGGGGGCCTCAAGAGTTGTTCTCAGGGCCCCTCGATGGCTATCTCAGGGGCACCGCGAGAGTTGATCTTAGAGCCCGCGAGAGACGGTCTCAGGGCTCCCCAAAAGTCGTTTCAGGGGGCCCCGAGAGTCGGCCTCAGGGGCCCAAGGACCATTTCCGGACCTTTTTCGTTACATGACTACCTTTTTCTACCAACTTGATTATCGCGCCTATGTGCCATACGCGTCGGAAAAGGGGAGGGCCTGGCCCCCACCACTTTTTGGCCAAAAATTTCCTTATCTCAGTCAAAATGAGAGAAAACCGGGCATTCTTATATCCAGCCGCTGCGGGAGGCAACGAAGAGCCCAAACTCGAACAGTTTTTAGTCCTGACGTTGAAAGTTTTCTGTCAGCATCAGGTTGAAGTTTGGCTGGCCCCCCACTTTTTGCCGGTGGCGACACTTATGCTATGTGCGATGTGGAACCATGAGGTAGCCCCCATCGAATACTTATCACAACCGGGTATCTAAACTCATATCGACCACACTCCCCCGAAATGAAAGGTCCATCGGCGGACCGTTATTTTAGGTCCATGGGACACTCATAAGGCTAATATTCGGCCCCTCCCCCGTTTAGCTCTTAGGGCCTCCTGACATTGGCGGATCCAAGGGGGGCCAAAGGGCCATGGCCCCCAAAGCCTAAAATCATGTCTTTTGCCCCCAAAAAGGTTAGCAGTCTAAAATTTCGGGTCTGGCCGCTCTGTATGTCGAAGCTTCCCACTTTTCCCGCTAAGCAGACGACCGCTGTCGCTCACATCGAAGGCGCCGACAGGGAGTCTCCGATCCAGGTATCTCTTATGATGGCACTGAATGTACTAAAGCGCCACCTATTCGAATGTGCAGCTTCACTGGCGACATCTGCACTACGATGCAAGGTGTGATGACCTGAGACGGCCTGCGATTACGATTCGTAACTGCGGCGTTCTACGAGATACTCTGACACGGGTGGTGACTGGGGGGGTGGGTGGGGTCAGCTCCCCGTGGATTCTGGGTCTCCCACGGGTTTTATATAGGTCTTGTATTGCCGTGTCAGCGCTATCTCATCCAGGACCCCTGGATCGAGTTAGTTAAGGGCTTTTTTATAAGGCGTTCTGTGCAAAGCGCCTTTGCCCGCCTCTAAAGTAAGCCCCCCCTGGATCGAGAAGATTCCTGCCTTGCACGTCAAATTTACACGCTGCACGCGCTATGGGGTCAAATTTACACCCTCATGTCAGAAATTTTAACGAAACCTCTCACGGTTATCAGCATCTCGGCAGACTCCTGGCAGTTTAAGTCCTCTGCTAGCGGTTTTGAAACAAAAACCTCCCGTATCTATAAAATATTAATATGCAGCGATATCGTCGACACGTAGTGTATACAACGAAATATAAACAATTTTGTGTAAGGAAAAGTTTTATAACCTATAGCTGCACGAGTATGACAAGTATATTTCTGCAAACGCATTCAGTGTCAGCCGGATAAAAAATTAAGACATTTTTTACCAAATAAAAAAAGGAACCGATACCGAAGGGCACTGGCCAGCAGCTCGGAAAATGGAGCCACTGAAGATGTCATTATCCATTTCATAAACATTAGTTCTGCTTTATACATGGAGTTGATAGCTGAAAAATATATTTTAATAGCATGTTCGAGGCAAGACGCAAATCAAGCATCAAACATCAAACAGCCGCCAACTCCCTCCCGAATGTGAGCTAATCATCATTTCAGGGAATTCGTTGGCCGTTAAACTCGAGTCACAACGGCGTTATCTTTATCTCTGGTGCCAAACAATGTAGACCTAACCCGCAGCTTTAATTTGGATCATAACCGACATGAAGACAAGATTCATAGAAGAACAAAAAAGTGACTAATTTTGGACCGGATACGAAAATGAAACGAATACGAAGTCGAGCATCGTCGATTTCACCGTCGTCTTCTTCAGTTTTGTTTTCAGTTCATGTGTGTACGCAAGCGTTTGTCTGCCTGTTTGTGTGAGTGTGTAGTAGCCAGAAATCCTTATTATCCTCCTCATCCTGAAAGGGAATGTGGCACCTTGGTCGAATCCTGAAATTTAGTGTAATTAGGCGTACTTTTAGCCGGACATAATGAAACCACTCATTGTTTCTTTGAAAAATGTACAATAGGCTCAATATTTTTATTTTTAAAATACTCCTGTAAGGAAAAGAAATAAATATCTGCCGGTGGATGATGTCATGATCTGGCAACCACTACCATACTCGGAACGCTTCAAGGGCTTCGATTGGCTGATGCTCATCGTGACGTCAGCATATGTCGTCACACCAGCAGCTCACAACAATGGCCGCCTGGCGAGAGGTACACGAGAGGTACATTTCGGGTAGGTTTTCGCTTTTTTCTACGGAAATATCGAGTTCCAAGACAAATGATATATAAAGTACCGGTTTTTCCCCACTTGCTTTACAACTTGGCTATCTCAGTTAAAATCACGTTACTAAGGTGCCACATTTCCTTTAAACTACCTGGAGGCAGCGGGCGCATGCGCCTTGGGCATCACCGACCCCTTCAGGTAGTATTCCACCTTCATTTACCCTCATTCATCCTTATCCTTACAGTCTCCTTCCATAGTTTGCATTACTTCATGTCCATTACTACGGTGCTTGAAAAGCCACCTCAGGTGTGGACGTGTCCGCAGATAAAATAAATAAGGTAAATAAATACATTGCCGCCCCGGTGGCTCAGTTGGTAGAGCGTTGGGCTCCGGCCCGCTCCTCCGTAACATGCAGTGGCAGCGCGTGTACAAGCTTGGGATCGATTCCTCTGAGACGCTCCGGTGCTCAATATTTACCTGTCGTAGGTCGGCTGGCAACCGACTGATGAGAGGGCGGCTGTCCATGTGTTTTGTGGGACGTTAAATTTTGGCCTCTAGAATGACCCTTCATGAGTGAGGCTCCGACGCCAAAAACCGAAATTGCAAAAACTTGGACAAAGTTTATGTTAAAAAACCCTCCCCTCTCCCGGAATAAGTTGGCGACACCGCCGTTCACGCCACACCGCTGCTGTAGTGTATCACGCAACGTGTCTGTTACCAACCACTAGCCAAAAGTTGGGGCCATAAGTGGCTGCATGCGTATTTTGAGTGTTTTTGTTTCCTCTAGATCTAGGTACAGCCCCCTGCAACTGAATCTGTACCAACTATGCTCAGAATTTTGTGTTACAGTGTGAGCGAACTACCGCTTGCAGACTAGTGATTGAACACGCAGTTTGTGTTTTTCTCCCGGCTATCGATTACGTGCCCACTATCACTCAGAAGCGACATATTTTGGAAATTAATAGCGAAAAACTTAATTGTCACCAGACAGCCATCAAAACCGTTTTCTGCAAATCATTTTCAAATTACGAATATGGAACCCAGTTTTAGGATAACATCGAAAGTCACGGGCAAGACACACATGCTGTATATTCCATCGTGGCCGAGGGAGCAATAGTTGTCCGGAATTTAGCCAAAAACTGCCGAGCCTAGTATGTACGGATTAAATTGCAGGTGGTTGTGCCTGCATGGAGTGCATGCATCACAGCTAGAGATTTACCCTCCTAAGTCGACGTCTGAAAGTCCTACTGCTGTGGAAGCAATCGGATCGACAAGTGATTTTAATATCGGGGCAGAGTCCACATTCCTTCTGATGTCTTCTGGAGGAGGAAACCTGACCTTTTAGGTACGAAAGTTGGCGTTCTTTGGGGTCATCTGGATGCCCGGATATTTTGTTCTCCGAAATTTATTTGATATAAAATGTAACTCATTTTCTCCACGCACTAGGCAATTCCTTTCCTAATCTTGAGCGTCGCCCCTAACACATTTGAGGACTGAAGCCATGTCCTCAACTTTAAAAAAGGTGGGCGTATCACGGTAAGGTACTTAACGCACATTTTTTTAAATTGCCAAGTTGTTAACCCTTTCGGTTTTGCTGTGTAGTGCAGCTGGCATGGTGTCAAAACTCAGCCGTCATTACATGATCAAAAGCAACCGGCACATCCGTATTTTTATCGAAGAGTCAGTGGTAAAGTTGAAGACTTCTGTTGCATATACATATAAGGATATTTGTCATTGCCCTGATTTGTTTTCCGGTCACTGTTCTGGTGTCAAATTAATTAAGCCCGGCGTCGGCCTCCGACTACTCTCCCGTTCCTCCGTCCTCTCTCTCCCTCCGATCCGACACTCTCGTCTCTCGTCAGTACCGCCGTGTATTCCGGACCAGCGGGAGGCCCGGGGGCAGCGCAGACGAGCGGAGACAGTATACCACACAGGCTCTACAGACGCCGACCGCGTCGGCCGCCCTTCCTCCGTGTGCTGTCCGTGGGGATGGGCGTCACGTCCTGGGGGAGGGGGAGGAGTTAGAGACGGTGACACACAAGCCGGGGTGAGACAACACTACAGTGTAACAACGTGGCACGTGAGACTGACAACTGTCCGTGGGGATGGGCGTCATGTCCTGGGAGGAGGGGGGAGTTAGAGACGGTGACACACAAGACGGGTAAGACAACACTACAGTGTAACAACGTGGCACGTGAGACTGACAACTGTCCGTGGGGATGGGCGTCACGTCCTGGGAGGAGGGGGAGGAGTTAGAGACGGTGATCCACAAGCCGGGGTGAGACAACACTACAGTGTAACAACGTGGCACGTGAGACTGACAACTGTCCGTGGGGATGGGCGTCACGTCCTGGGGGAGGAGGGGAGAGGAGTTAGAGACGGTGACACACAAGCCGGGGTGAGACAACACTACAGTGTAACAACGTGGCACGTGAGACTGACAACTGTCCGTGGGGATGGGCGTCACGTCCTGGGAGGAGGGGGGAGGAGTTAGAGACGGTGACACACAAGCCGGGGTGAGACACCACTACAGTGTAACAACGCAGCACGTGAGACTGACAACTGTCCGTGGGGATGGGCGTCACGTCCTGGGGGAGGGGGAGGAGTTAGAGACGGTGACACGCAAGCCGGGGTGAGACAACACTACAGTGTAACAACGAAGCACGTGAGACTGACAACTGTCCGTGGGGATGGGCGTCACGTCCTGGGGGAGGGGAGGAGGAGTTAAAGACGGTGATACGCAAGACGGGGTGAGACAACACCACACTGTACGAAGACAGCACGTGTCACGGGTAAAAGCGGCAATCGAAATCACTATCCAACCTGACCGAATGTTTTACTCATGTCATCTCATTGCTTAATTTTCAATACATGCAGCTTGCAAATTTCCTTGGTATCTAAATTCCTAGGCTTAGGCAAAAGATCAAACAGAAAAGAAAAAAGTGAAAAGTGACCATTTCCAATAACACCCCCCCCGTTTTATCAAGCAGAATGCACCCGAACGGGAAAAATCAGAACGAAACATATTAAACGCGAAAAAATGAATGACATAAAAATGGAAAGCGTCAAATGTGCTCCATACAGCGTTCTGATGATCTGAGAGCAAATAATGTTTATTACCAGCCTTTATCATAATCTTAAACCGGATATTTCACAACCTGACACACTGTGCCGTCCTTTTGACTCTGATATATCACACCAAATGGGAATGCAAGACTTCCACACCTGCCCATTCAGCAAAATGCCGTAAATTCTGCGCCCCGTAGTTTGTTTTGTTTCCAATAATACTGTACTAATTTCAACTCTAAAATAGTTGAAGCTCTAATCTCCAAAAAATACGATATCCCTGAGCTAAGAACACCTCTGATAAACGTAGTATAAACCAATTGCAGCGCACGACTTAAGCTTTGTTTCCAATCCTGCCTTCATTGTTGTGTTTTTTTGTAAATAAGAAATAAAATACATACATACATATACGTGTATCTCTCTCTAACCGGATTCAGAAAGTTTCCGATCGTCGCCCCAGGAGCCCGTGCGAGACGAAAAACTGAGAAACTACGTAGGGGGTATCCAGTGACAGTGTCTAGAACAACGGATAGGGGCCGGAGACGGACCAACATCGAATCCAGAATCACGGAAGCAGCAGATACTCAAACACTGTTTTCCTCTCGGGACGACACAAATCAATCTCCCAACTAGGATATTTGCTCACAAAACTTGGCCTGATCTACACGCAAAACGACCTTAAATTTCCATTAAACCATGCGAGATCCAACAAATTATCTACGCTCAAACTTATGCAGCCAAAAGAATATTTGCCTGGATATGGAACTCACATAATGTACGCAATTTCTAAAGTGTTCCACACACTCTTCGATTTTTTTTTTAGGGTTAAAAAAAAAAAGAAAAAAAAAAAAAAAAAAAAAAAATTCCCAAAAACAAAAAAAAAGGGAAAAAAGGGCCCCCCCCAAAAAAAACCCCCCAAAAAAAAAAAAAAAAAAAAAAAAAAAAAAAAAAAAAAAAAAAAAAAAAAAAAAAAAAAAAAAAAAAAAAAATTTCAGGCTTGACTTATGTTGGCTGGGAGGGGGTCCGTGAAAAATAAATTAGCCCAAAATGAGAGCACGAAGCAGGAACTGCATTTTTAAAGATGCAGAGTGGAAAACAAAGATCTACGATGGTATATGCGATCTCATAGATGATATTGACAACCACGCACAAAGAAATAAACGCTGGGGCCTGAAAGAATAAGTCTTATGAGAAATTCACCACAAACTTGAATTTCAAGCTTGTTAGCTGATTCTAAATAGATAGCATTCACAGCCACTTCAATTTTGTTTGCTACTGAGTTTACAGACCCATCGACCACTGCGGTTGTATAGCACACTCACTTTCCATGTCAATATAGCTCCAACAACCAAAATCCTGCGTATTTTCACCAAACATCAGATGTGTCTACCTTTAATCTTTCCCTCCTACAAGAGCCTATGCCATCATCGGAGGGAGCGGAGGGGGTGGGGGCAAATAAACGTTGAGTACCGCACCAAAGAAAAGCGCAAGCAAACGATACCAAACCCTGCACAATCCCATAGCCCCCGCCGCAGCAACAGCGCGGGCCAGTACTCCTATTTGAATTTCAGTGTGTTTGAACGATGTGTGTTCGATCTTTGCGTTCATTTATGTGTTCGATCGATTTGTATGTGTTTGAACAGCACTGCCATCTAAAAAAAGAATGACTGAGCCCCGACTACTTCTGTGCCAGACGGCACGGGGACGTACCTCGATGCGTCCGACCTTCATGCCGGAGCGGGCCAGGGCGCGCAGGGCCGACTGGGCGCCGGGGCCCGGCGTCTTGGTGCGCGTGCCGCCCACGGCGCGCAGCTTAATGTGCAGCGCGGTGATGCCGAGCGTCTTGCACTTCTCTGCCACGTCCTGCGGTGGGCGGCACTGATGTCATATCGTGTCGGCGAGCACTAGGGTCGTGAAACAACATCGAAGGAACGAAATGCAAGAGCCAATGGAAAGCTTGGCCAATGGTGATTCCATGGCAAGCAGAATGGCAATGATAATTCCCTGCCTTAGGATGATGCACAGCAATCTGCAACAGCGAGCAATACTCTACGTGAGACACGTACAACCAAGACAATTTTATTCAGAATAATTGCGAGAATGTTAAACAGGTTAGTACCCTGTGAGTGGTAAAAACAGAGTATGCCATGCTAAGCCAGTCAGACCCATCATTGAGATTTGCTTATTGAAGTGTGAATATGTCAAGCACGACTTGACCCTGTAGAGGTTTCACCCCAGATGTCACTGCTTTCATGGCAGAACTCCTCCACAAAAAATGATACGACCACGGAGAAAAACATTCTCACTTTTGCTCAGCAAGTTTCCGATTACAGCCGATTTGGGACACGAACGAGGGAGAATGATACAGAGTTCAAATACAGCAAATCGCTGACAAAAATAATGATGAAAAATGACATTTTGTGCCCAAATATGTATCACTGAAAACACCTCCCTCTCTACCTTTTTGACTGGTGACTACACAATCAGTTGTCTAGAAACTATTCGTGAACCAGAATTGGTGGGCCTGAGTGGATATGATCTTAAGGTACAGAACACATGACCATGGTATAAACAATATCAGACGGTGCCATATTAGCAAACCGCACCAATTATTACCAAGGTGAAAACAGGGGCCCAAAGAGTTGTATTACCTCTATCAGGCCATATTCTAAGCATCAACTTTGCTGCAAAAAACCATTTGTGAGAAAATCCGTACCCACAATCATTCATAAGTTCACACCCCTCATGTATCAACAAACCGACAAGCTATGGACTTCCGCACTGACCTGCGCAGCCAACATAGCGGCGTAGGGGGAGGACTCGTCGCGGTCAGCCTTGACCTTCATGCCGCCGGTGACCCGGACGATGGTCTCGCGGCCGGAGAGGTCGGTCACGTGCACGAAAGTGTCGTTGAAGCTGGCGTAGATGTGCGCCACGCCGAACACGTTCTCGCCATCCCGCACCTGCAACAAAACACGGCTTAAAACAAAGTCCCGGATGTACCCACAAATTGGTTGCAGACTCATCGTACAAACAAAAGCTGGCAAAGTCATACACCAAAGGCACTTCATCACAGGAAGGAAAGGAAGCAAAGCCCAACACCAAAGACAAGGATAGGAGTTCCTAAGGCAAAGTCTGAGTTCAGAAGGCTAGGAATACATTACAGAATTCTAAAGTAAAGTCAACCTATACACCTCTGTATGCTGAAATATTGGACCTGATAAACCAGAGTCACATGCCTGTTCCTATACTTATTTGAAGTTGGCCTTATGCAGTCTGATGAAGATGTAGTAAGTATTTGAGCCCCAAAGGGTAATGTATCACTGCCTTTGTTGGTATCATACAATGCCCATGAAGGTAAACTGTTGGAAAAATTATAACCTGCACAATATTTCTAGACATATGAAGGCAGACAATGAAGCAAACACAATCTATTCAGAGATAAACCTACACACAAACATGCTTATCATGGTATATTTCAGAAATTGGGCAGAGAGCTGACTGATCTTCTGCCCTTCTATTTGAAGTAGATTTGTGGATGAAGCAACATGGTGGCCACAACACTTCCCTGTAAACAACCCCGCTAATGTTCCCGGCAGTTCCCTTAAAAAATAATATTTGTGGTCATCACTTTCAAACTGCTAGGTCCAGTACCCACATCACATTGCTGGTTTGTATAAAGGCCCAAAAACTAGTTTCTACATGGGCTATTGAAAGGCGGCCCACCTGAAGAGACAATGAACAGATGTCATTACAGAGTACTTGGTCATGGCAATGAAGCCAGCATCTTAAGATGAAATACAAACCAGCGAAAATGAACTACCAGTCACCAAAAGCTGCAAAAGACAATTGTGATAATGTAAAATTTATGATAGGGCATTTTATCATAACCCATCTCAATAATTTCAGATGTCCCATTAATTAGAGAGGCACCTTCAGTTTGAGCCACTGGCAAATCTACCCAACCAAAACAAGCAAAATCTACAGCTTATTTTTAAAGCCCTGTAACAGTAAAACTGCTTCTTCTTGTTCACTGATCACACATTAAGATAATATGGAGATGAATGCACTATCAATCTGAACAGGTGGCAGCATTGACTTCAGGCACTCGTTAACTGCACCAATCCACTGATGACCGAACTCCAAAGCATGCCCCCCCATTTTCACAGCTTCAGTTTCCTGAACCATATCTTGATCTGCCTGAATATGTTATTACCCTGTTGCCCAGCCTGCCTCAGAGCCATAAGGTCAACCATCATGTCCATTTTAGTTTCCTAGTATTTCCTGTTTCTTTTTCAGCAATAATCCTGTGTGTCTTTTTGGCAACTCTCAACCTGATGATAATAATGCAATAAAAAATTGGCCATAAAGCAGATGCATATCCCTATCAGAAACAATTGTCTGGCCTTCCACACTAGCCAGTCTGCAAAGTATAGCAGCAGGCCAGACAGCCCTCTAAAATTCTCGCACTGCCAGCCACCAAAAACTTGCACCAACCTGCCATATACCAGGGAGAAAAATGCACCCATTCCTACCCACATGATGCAATGCTACCTCTCTTATTAGTTAGTGTAATGCCTGGTATAGCTGTAAGGTTACGCCCGATCCGTGCGTCCTGGCGGGCAGGCACCCTTGACCAGTCAGGCGACCGCTCAGTGTCGGGGCGGGCCTCGCCCGCCCGGGATATATAAGCGCATGGTGACCTTGGTCGTGGTCGTTGCGGCGCCAAACCGGAGTGTGCGCCTCCGGTCTGACCACTCAGCTTGATTGGTGTGTGTAAAATAATATTAGTGCATTCTGAAGTTCTTCTTGACTAATCGGCGACGCAACATTGTGCGTTGACTTGTGCTAATTTAAGTTTTAAGGACTTTTTATAACTATAACCTTATAACTATGCCCCCTCTTGTGTCTTTATAACTATTTAGCCATTATTTGTTTGGTTTCCAGTGTCCCCTTCCTCACACCAGTCTAAAAAATTTGCACCAGGTTGATAAAATTTGCACCACCTGTTCTTGTCTCCAAACTCACTCGCACAAACAAGATCGTCGAAAATGCCATACTTTGCACACTGGCACACTAGCATTAAGTGCAAAGTGGAATGAAAAAAACATGAAAGAAAATACAAGACTGGTGAGGAACCTATCACACATTTAATTTAAAACACTGACCTGTGGTCCAAGGGACACTTGCACAGTTTCTTCTTGCTTCTTTCCTTTCTTTGGAGCCATGACTGTAACTGTGAAAGAAAAAACAGTTCAGTACAATTGCACAGCAAACATGGTATATCAGCATATGTCTCTGTAGCAGGATTCTGTGTTCTAGCACCTTCTCCAATCTCCTCCCAATATAGTACAAGACCATTATCTACAGCCCAAGAGTGAGAACAGAGCATTCTGCTACTCTAACCAACATTTTTTGCAGAAAAGCATTTAATGTGACTTGGCCTGGGCAAATTTTCACAAACATTTAATCCAGGGATTTTGCATCTTCTGCTGATCCTGAACAAAGACAATCACTTAGAATTACCATGCCAAATATCTACCCTCAAACCTATATGTTACTACCCGACTGAAATAATATTGATATGAAAACACTACACATCAACATACTGTTCCTGCCTGACTGAGGCAATGGGCAAACATGCAATTTATGACAATAATTGTTACCATAGAATTAAACCATCGAATCCTGTCAATTGCCTGCCATGGCACCTTGCCCTTCGCAAAAAGCCCATAAGTCTGTGGAGTTGAGAAATACAAAACAATGGACCTGAGCAACAATATCTCTAACACATCAGTGACCAGCCGTACGACAGCAGACATCTTTGAAAAAATACAACTAGGATTTGACTCGATTCCGGAACAGTTGCTGCAATGAGCAGGCACTCTACTCCCAAAACATAAATTTTCGATTACATACCGAGATCCGCGATCAATTCGTCGACGGAAAAAGGGGCGCAACGGCGCTGTCGAGAATGAAAACAGAAAAATATGTCCAAAGTTGATGAAGAATTATTTTCATTGATTTCTACTTCAAGATATATGTTTTATGAATTTTATATAGATTAAAACATTGTTTTCTCTCATTTGATATAAAGAAACCTAAGATAAAATTTCTATTTTGACAGTAAATTTTTGGAGCGACATCTCCAGGATTAATATAAGAACTGGATCCTTTTTATAGATGGCAGCAGCGTCTGTTCTAACGCTAGCGTCTCATTGCTTCTGCCGCACGGGGCAGTAGCAGAGAGTGCAATTTCAATACTGGCACATTCCGAAGTTTTGCTGTTTCAATGGCTGGAATTTTCGTGTGCTAGAGAGAAAAGAGAGAGGAAGAAGAAGTTGCTCTCATGAAACATAATATGCTGACAGACTCTTCTTCGGGTTTGAGCATTGGCGGCGAAGGGTTCGAATTTAAGTGTGGGGCACCATGAATTTGTAAACCCATTTCTTTCCAGTCAACGCCATAGGGCTCATACGCGAATCCAGCGGGGAGGGGAGGGGGTAAAGGAGGGCAGGTTCCCCCAATCGAACCTCAGCGCCCCCCGAGATGTAGCTTCCCCCTCCTCCCAGGACTCCGAAAATCGGCGCCCACCGACAGTTGGATTTTGCGCCCGCCTGAAAGGTTTTGCCGGTCAAAAGTAGCGCCCTCTGATCCAGATGGCGCCCCTGGGAAGGTGCCTCCATCCCGATTGGCAATCCTGGATCCGCGTGTGATAGGATTGGTAATGAAATTAATCATTTAAGTAAAAAATAAATCATTTAATTGAAATTAATCATTTAAACCTCGCCCCGGTGGAAGGGTGTTTCAGCACCCCCCACCTCGGGTTTTTATGGCGGCACGAAAAACGGCGGTGCAAAGCGCCGCCGTACTTGGCACACCTTATCCTTGATAAATTCCGCAGCATTCCCCAAAATTTTAAGGTTACTTCATCTCAGGTCAGGTCACCAGTGCAGGTCAAGTGACCTCACCTTCAAAAATGCTTAGGGTGGCATAAGTAAGAAAAGGGTCAATCTATCGAATTCAAACTTAAAGCACATAATGGGCCCACCGGGTACTCCTACAGGTATTCCAAGATTTTTCATACCGATGACCTAAGTTCAGGTACGGATCATGACCTCTCCTTTGGAAATGCATGGGAAAACAGTAATTGGGCTGTATTTGTGTAGATACAGCTGAGAATACCTTCATATTATCTAAATCGTAGCATCATGGGCCCCTTTCTAGGTTCGTGTTGCAATGTTTTACCTGTGACCTCTGAGAGGTCATCTGGGCTACTTAAGCACATTTTTCCGACTTGGATCAATAACTTTGCAAGAAATGACGATAAAGCTATTATTTTGATACCATTACGTTTAACCCTATTTCCGGCAGGGGGGCTAATATTGCCCCCCTCAGGTTTTTCGAGAATATCTCCGAAACGGCTTGCGATAGAACTTTGAAACTTCCTGACTTTTCCTAAAACTAGTACAGGCAGGTTTTCTGAAATTTTCAAGATTATATATTCACCAGGGGCGGAGCTATGGCTGGGTTTTTGGGGAGGTTCTATCCACAAACCAAGTATTATCGTATGCGACGGGTTTTTTGTAAAAGGAAGCCGTCTCTGCTGATCCTGGTACCAGTTATATGGTCTTATTATATCATTTTTTATGTGAGATGATAGTGCATTCACAATTGTCACTATTTGTATTCATCAGGGGCGGTTACAGCAGTTCAAAATGGGGGGAATGTTATCAAGAAGGACTAAACGTTAGTAAGTGAGAAGACTGCTTACAGCCGTGTCAGGGCGAATACAATTGGGTATATGAAAATTCAAAATAGTTATAACCCAATTCTAGATTACCAGAGGCGTGTCCAGTCACTACATATTTTCAAAATGTATATTCCCAGCCAGTATCACCGCCGCGACTCAATATCGTTGTATATTGAAAATGTGTTTCCAATCACCCCCACCCCCCACGACGAGTCCTTGATCCGCCTATGTCACCCCCTTTCCCAGAGCTGCCATGGGAAGGTAAATATTATCAGAAATTAAATTTCAACTAGTCGAGGGACTAATATACTCATGCATACCATTCGCATATTGTTGGTATGTATTTTACCCCACTGTTTTACCTTACTGCATCCGCCCCTGATGAGTTTTTCACTTTTTTTCTCATTTATTTATGTGTCAAAGATGCCAAGCAGTATATGACGGCTTCTAATCCGCGTAACAAAAACTTTTTAGGTTGTATATATTTCCCCTCATAGTCCTGGTCCTGGAACTGCCATTGAATTTCGAATTTTTGCGTAACTCGAGTATATGAAAAATTTGGGTCAATTATTTGTAAATCTGAACTAGTTTTGTGAAAATCGTACAACAGAGACAAGGGTTATGGAAAATCTAAAAAATACACAAAAATTGTATATTTTGCACGACCTTCTCCTAAAAAATGAAAATTTTGAAATTTTCTTTTTTCAAAATAAAGTTTAGCAGCAGAGGAATCTATGGCACTTTGAATTTTCAAAATCGGCCGGTTAGATTACGAGATCTTAGGGGGGGCCGATATTGCCCCCCCCCTGCCGGAAATAGGGGTAGCCGGGAGCCTGACGGAAATAGGGTTAAATCGTTATTGCGAGTCGATTGATGTGTATATTGACTATGCTTGATCAGATAGTGACCTTGACTTGACCTCAGGTCAGGCCATTTTATGTTTTTTTACCTAATATTGTCATATCATATAGCATTCAATTTGCCGTGACGAGAGGAAGCGAATGGTGCCTAAAAATGATTTTAACTCAACTCTGTCAGATGCTAGAGCCCAAAAACTCTAATCAATTTGCCACCTTCTTTGACCTGTCATGACCTCAATATTGACCTGAACCAAAAAGCGACTAAAATAGTTTATTCATGAATTTTTATGAGCTATCTATCAGCATTCCCATTTTTACGCTACCCCGCATAGGGACCGAGTTCCAGAGGGGTGTTCAAACACCCCCACCAGGGCGATGGTGGCTCGGAGGCCCACCGGGTGGCAGGTTAAGGTACAGTGCCCTGTTCCACCCCAGTGGGACTGCTTTGGGTACGGGCTGCTCTGCCGATGCAACCCGCTGCTTTTCTAGTTTTAGGAAGGTCAATAAAAAAGTGGTGGAGGGGTAATTTCGTACCTCACTTTCATAGGTATATATATATATATATATATATATATATATATATATATATATATATATATATATATATCTCTCTCTCAGTCACTACCAGTGGCGTAGCTACGAGGGGTCCTAGGGGCCCATGGACCCGCCCCCCTTGGGCCGATCTTAAGCACTACAAGGGATTTTCTAATCGTGGGGCCACCAGAGTCAGCCTTAGGGGACCCACGAGATTCGTTCACAGGGGGCCCCGAGTCGGTTTTAGGGCCCTCCGCCCCCCGAGAGTTGGTCTTAGGGGCCCCCGAGAGCCGGAGTCAGTCTCAGGGCATCCAAAAAGTTGTTTTAGGGTGCCCTGAGAGTTTATCTCAGGGGCCCCCAAAAGTCACTCTCAGGGGGTCCCCGAGAGCTAGTCTCAGGGGTCCCCAAGAGTCTGTCTCAGGGCCCCGAAAGTTGGTTTCAGGGGCCACTAAGAGTCAGTCTCAGGGGCCTCAATTATCAGTCTCCGGGGCCCCCGAGAGTCGGTCTTAGGGACCCTTGAGAACTAGTCTCGGGAGGCGCAAGTTATTGTCCGGTGGCCCATCTGTTTTTGTATTGGGGGCCTCCTCTCAGGGGCCTCGACGGCTAATATGGGGACCCGAGAATTAGTAGTATCATGGGTGCCGCTAAGTGTTGGTCTCAGGGACAGTGGTGGATCTAGGAATTAATTTGAGAGGGACAGGGCCTCGAGCCTCACCTGCCAGTACCTCGGGCAGCCCCTCGCCTATGTATTAACACGCGTTTTTCTTGGGTCCCTGGCATGACGCACCCCGCTGGGGGGCGTATTTCGCCCCTCCGTATCTCATTTCCCAGGAAAGCTACAAAAATTACGGACGGTGTTCGAAAGCTCTTTACGAGACGAAGATAAATATACGAAGTATCTTTATGTCAGGTCAATATTAAGGTCAGCATAGGTCAAAAAAGGTTTCGAAGGCCTAAAATAGGGCAGTGTACGTTTCCTCCTTTAGATTTTTACTCAGCGGAATTAGAACAAATATGTATGCATCATTGGGCTCCTCTTATCGTGGCAAATCGAGTGATGTATAATATGGCCTTGCTAGGTCAAATTGTGAAGATGGCCTGACATCGAGCTAGGTCCAGGTCACGGAGTGGCCTCGTATGGTTATACTGCACATCGATTGACTCCCCATGACAATACAAACACAGCGCAAGAAAAATAGGAACTTTGTCTCAATTCAGCGAGAAGTTATTGGAAACACAATCACTGTACGCTCCTGTGACCTGGCATGACCTTTGAGAGGTCAGATAGTCGAAAACTTAACTTTTTGGTCAAGATCGTGGTAAGAATACACGGTTTGAGGATTTTCAGCTTTATCTATCCAGTTTTTACTGAAAACTGGATAGATCTTTCTACTTTTCACCATAGACTTATAATGGGGAAACGAAAAAATTGACCCCGCCTTAGGTCAATAATATCGAAATTCCGTGATAGCAGATTTTTACACCCTAATGGCGTCATCATATTGTGATAGTTTCAAACTGATCGGTTGGTTGATGTTCCTTAGGCGCCGCTTGAAACTCGTGATTTTAAGTTTTGAGGTCAGGTCGCTTGACCTTGAATAGCTCCTTGACCCGGCATGACATGGCCTAAAAAAGTAGTCAGATGCGTAAAATCAATGAGTGATAAGTAACTGTAAGTTTCATTGTTCTGCCTCTCTTCGTTTTTTGCGTTACCAGGGGAAAACGAGGAGGGAGGGGGGGCGAATTTTGCACCCCCAGCGAGGCGCGTCTCAACAACAGAGGTTCAGAAATTTGTAGGGGGCCTTGCGGCCCCTACCCCTCCCCCACCTCCTTAGATCCATCACTGCACAGGGGTCCCCCATAGCTGCATAGTCTAGAGTGAGGCCCTCTCAGGAGCCAATATTTACTTTCGGGGGCCCACCCTGGGGTCTCTCTTGGAGAGTCTGGGGACCCAAGAGTAGTCGCATTTGTGCTGCAGAGTGTTGGTCTCAGGGAGCCCGCGAGAGGTAATATTGGGAACCCTCGAGAATTGGCTTCAGGTTGTGCCCCTCCCCCCGAGTTTTGGTCTCACTGGCCCGAGAGTTCGTCTCAGAGGGCACCGAGTTAGCCTCAGGCCCTGAGGGCTTATCTGGGGCCTCCGAGAGATAGTCTCAGAAGCGCTAAAGACTCAGGGGTTCAGGGACGTCCCCTCCCCCGACTGTTGGTCTCAGGGGTCGACTCAGAGTTATTCTCAGATGGCTGTCGGGAGTCAGTGCCAGGGGCCCCCGAGAGCTAGTTTCAGGGAAGCCCCAAGAGCAAACCTGGATGCTCCCAAAACTCAGTCTCATGGGCCCCCAAGAGCAAATCTAGGGAGTCCGATAGTTAGTCTTAGAGGTGCTGCCGAGAACTAATTTTAGGAGCCCCGAGATTCTCTTAGAGGCTCCCTCAGTCTTGGTCTAAGAGGCCGCAAGAATCAAATGCAGGGGCCCCTGAGAGCTAATCGGGGAAGGGGCCATTACATAGACTTGTGAACGCCGCCAAGTGCTTGTCTCACGGAGCCCCAGAGCTAGTCTCAGGGGCTCCCGAACACTAATTTCGGGGCTAGTCTCAGGGGCGCCCCAACACTAATTTCGGGAGACCGAGTTACTTTCAGGGAGCCTTAAGTTTTGGTGTAAGGAGGGCCTTTAGAGTCAGAGTCAGAGACCCGACAATTAGTCTCGGGGAAGTTGGTCTAGAAGGCTTCCAGGAGTTAGTCTCAGGGGCCCCCTGGGTTTGCCCTCAGGTGTCCCCGAGAGCTAGTCTCAGTGAGCATCTCCCTCCCCCGGTTAAGAGTTAGCCTCAGGGTCGCACGAGAGTATGTTCCAGCGGGCCCCAGGAGACAGTCTCAGGATACCCCCAAAGGTTTTGGGTGTATCGGGACTGATTTTGGGTCAGTGGCGTCTCCTCTGATTTCGCTCAAATTCACACCATAGCGTCGTCGGGCCCTCAGCCATTTCGGGCGAATCCGTCGCTGAATCCGACGCTAAAGACGCCGGTTGGGGAGAATTTCATATTTTCACCTCTAGCGGGTGAACGGGTGAGTGTGACGGAAAATCACTTTAGGGGTGACTTGCTGAGGGCACGGGGAGCCTATGATGTGAATTTGAGCAAAATCGGAGGAGACGCCGTTTTGGGTGAATTCCACTTTTTCACCTCTAGCGGGTGAACAGGAGAGTGTGACGGAAAATCACTTTAGCTGTGAGTTGCTGAGGGCAGGGAGAGCCTATGGTGCGAATTTGAGCGAAATCGGAGGAGACGCCGTTTCGGGTGAATTTCGCTTTTTCACCTCTAGCGGGTGAACGGGTGAGTGTGACGGAAAATCACTTTAGGGGTGAGTTTCTGAGGGCACGGGGAGCCAATGGCGTGAATTTGAGCGAAATCGGTGGAGATGCCGTTCGGTTAAATTTCACTTTTTCACCTCTAGCGGGTGAACGGGTGAATGTGACGGAAAATCACTTTAGCTGTGAGTTGTTGAGGGCAAGGAGAGCCTATGGTGTAAATTTGAGCGAAATCGCAGGATACGCTATTTTGGGCGAATCCGTCGCTGAATCCGACGCTAAAGACGCCGGTTGAGGAGAATTTCACCTTTTTATCTCTAGTGGGTGGACAGCTGAATGTGACGGAAAATCACTTTAGTGGTGAGTTTGCAAGGGCACGGGGAGCCTATGGTGTGAATTTGAGCGAAATCGGAGGAGACGCCGTTTCGGGTGAATTTTGCTTTTTCACCTCTGGCGGGTGAACGGGTGAGTGTGACGGAAAATCACTTAAGCTGTGAGTTGCTGAGGGCAAGGGAAGCCTATGGCGTGAATTTGAGCGATATTGCAGGAGACGCCTTTTCGGGTGAATTTCACTTTTTCACCTATAGCGGGTGAACGGGTGAATGTGACGGAAAATCACTTTAGGGGTGAGTTGCTGAGGGCACGGGGAGCCTATGGTGTGAATTTGAGTGAAATCGCAGGAGACACCATTTCGGGCGAATTCGTCGCTGAATCCGACGCTAAAGACGCCGGTGGGGGAGAATTTCACCTTTTCATCCCTATCGGGTGAACGGGCGAGTGTGACGGAAAATCACTTCAGGGGTGAGTTGCTGAGGGCAATGGGAGCCTATGGTGTGAATTTGAGCAAAATCGCATGATACACCGTTTCGGGTGAATTTCACTTTTTCACCTCTAGCGGGTGAACGGGTGAGTGTGACGGAAAATCACTTTAGCTGTGAGTTGCTGAGGGTAAGGGGAGCCTATGGTGTGAATTTGTGCGAAATCGCAGGAGACGCCGTTTCGGGTGAATTTCACTTTTTCACCTCTGGCGGGTGAACGGGTGAATGTGACGGAAAATCACTTTAGGGGTGAGTTGCTGAAGGCACGTGGGTCATCGATGCCCGTCTAACTCCGAAAATATGTGGGTTAGTGAAAATCTGCAAAGTGCATTACAAAGCTCGCGTGAATTCAGTAAGAAATTACCTTGCATGTTTAAGCGGTCAGGTCAATGGTTTGACCTCCAGAGGTCAATTTAGGTTAAGATCGGCTATTTTCACTCAAATATGCAATGGTTAAGCAAACTGAGCATAACTTTTAAAAATTAGAGCTCTTGACATCTGGTAAAGTACATTTGATAGTAAAATGCCAGACCTTTTTCTATTATTGGAACGCAATGACCTCCCACCAGTGGCTTGACCTCCAGAGGTCACCCCGTGATCTTATATGACCTAAGGTTACGAAAGGTCAGAAAGTAACCTTGTTGTATATCAATTGAAAGCCAGTGACGAGACATACACGATGGTGTTTGATTCAATGCTCTAGCTTAATTAGGTCAAAAGTTATTGTCCAAATACTGTTTTTGACCCATGGCGACCTTGGATGACCTTGGAGAGGTCAAAGGGAAAATATGGCCCATGGGATCTATGAAAGGGTGTCCAAGAACGCTTTTCTGAGCAAGCCAAGCATTTTCAATCGTTTTTGTGACTTTTAGATCATAAGACAGCTTTTCCCCATGTTTTTTCAATGGGAGAGGTCATCTCGTAACCTGAGCTCAGGTCACGAAATCGAAAAATCCCAGGCATACACCTTATAGACCCTAGAGGTGTCATAAAGTGTAGGAAGTTTCAAATCGATCAACTTCGAAATGTAGCTCTTATAGAGCTCTAAAGTTGAAGTGAGGTGACCTTGGTTGACCTCAGCTGGTGACTTGACCTTGGGGGACACTGGGTAAAAAATTTTAGGCATGGTGGGAAAATGATGGGGTGAGAGGTAGAGCTCTCAATCACGGTGCTGCGCCTCGTCGTTTTTATGCTATCTTTGAAAAACCTTAGGGGAGAGGGGCATCGATGGCCCCGGTGGGGCGAGGGTTAACTCTCGCCCTTTCGGGATGCCATCGATGCCCCATAAGGTTTTTTCAGAGCAGCAGAAAAACGCCAAGGTGAAGCACCATGGTCTCTCCAGCTCTCCAGGATCTACAAAATACATCTCCGGGATTTTTCGGTTTGATGACCTGAGTTCACGTCACGAAGAGACCTCCCATAGCTAAAAGTCACAAAAATTATTGCAAATTCTGATATTCCTAAACAGAAAACATTGTTGATCACCCTTTCACGGATTGCAGCCTGCAATTTGCAAGGCAATATTTGCCTTTGACTTATCTGAGGTCATTACAGGTCACCAGGGGTCGATCCGATCATGCCCCCAAAGTGAAATAGAGGGGGCCAATCCCTCTTCTCCTTCCCGAAAAGCAAGCTAATGATTCATAAGTAATCGATTGGGGAGGACGTGTCCGTGAATAAAAAAACTTAATCAGGGTTTTTGTCCGTTCACAAGGTGCACGCCTCTCTCTTTGAAAGTAAAACATAAATGGTTCTGCAGTTAAATCCTGCCGCCCGTCGCATCCGCCGGTCAGTGTTTTTGTTTGTGGGGAGGGGGCTCCCCGATATGGGCTGTTCAGAATATGGGTTTCAAATATGGGTTGTCTTCCCCCCACCAAGTGGCTGGATCCGCCCCTGCCTGCCCAGCTTGGACATGGTTCCAGCGTCCCTGTCCAGATAATTATTGTGACTATCCACAACCCTTAACATGTAGGGAGCAGCTGGCGAAAACCTGAAATGCACGTTGAAAGCTAATTATATTCTCACATAACTTCAGTCGGGATAGGTCCCGATCATCGGAACCAATTGTCAAGGTTATGAGGCGTCACCAGTTTCACCCTATTAGATTTTTTCTTTGAGGATCAAGTGGTGCTTTGGTATCTAGTGATCCCGCCGACCTTGAACCAGGGATCTGTGGTTCAGCGTACAGTTTGTTATCACTGAACCACGCAGTCATTGCGAACTGCACATCGAAGTAGATAATAAATGATCAAGCTTTTCGTCTAGTGGAAAATGAAACACAAATCCCTGCCTTTGCTTACAGAAAGGTAGACAATTAACACGAGCATTGACGGAGGGCGGGTACCCACCCCCTCGGGTTTTTCGGAGATACATAAAAACTGCGGCGCGTAGCGCCGCCGTTCTTGGATACCTTTTCTGTCGTCATTTTTACAACTTCTTTCAAAATTTCAAGTTTAAGTAATTTCAGGTCAGGTAACCAGTACAGGTCAAATGACCTGATCTTAAAAAATTAAGATAGCATAAGTAGGAACAGAGTGAACTTATCCGATTGCAACTCATATCACATAATGGGCCAACCGAGTTCTCTAAAATGTGTTCCGGTTTTTTCATATCGATGACCTAAGGTCAGATACCAGCCATGACCATTGGAAATACATGGGAAAATGGTTTTAACTGATTAACTTAGCCACGGATGGGGATGGAGTGTTTATTTTAACTGCAAAGATTTGTTTTGCATTTGCGGTTCTTATGATATGGAATTTACCCAATTTCACATTGATATGACCTCAGGTCAGGAGTAATGACATAATTGACCTGATTTGACTTAGAAAGGTCATATTATACCTCATTCAATTTGTCTTGCTGCGAGGATTCCAATGGTCTAAATTGTTTTGATCTATCTTTACTTGTTCAGATGCAATGACCCAAAACCTTCATTTACATTTTATCCCTATGACGGCATGTTTTGACCTCTAGTGACCTTTAACACGCGCATTGACGGGGGTCTGAGCCACCCTCGCTTTGACGGGGGGCGGGTACCCCCTAAGATCTCGAGAACCACGGTAGGTAGCAAAAAACGGTATACGGCGTTGGGTTACCCATCTACTTCTCCATCGAAAACACTCGAACCATTTTTTTTGTTAGGTCACATTTAAGGTCACGAGAGGTCAAAAGATGCCGTCATAGGGTTAACATGCAAATTAAGTTTTTCGGCCATTTCATCTGAACAAGTAAAGATGGAGCAAAACGACTTGAACTATATGAATCCTCTCAGCAAGCCGAATCGAATGATATATAATTTGACCTTGCTAGGTCAAATCAAGGATTTGACCTGACCTGAGGTCAGGTCAGGGTCAAATTATATAAAATGCATATCATTAGAACCGCAAAGCCCAGGCAAGTCTAATGCAGCTAAAATAAATGCTCTATCACCATCCGTTATTGAGTTATTTTGTAAAAAACATTTTTCCCATGTATTTCCAACGGAGAGGTCATGCCTCGTACCTGACCTTAGGTCATCGATATCAAAAATACCAGAACGTATTTTAGAGAACTCGGTGGGGTCATTATGTGATATGAGTTTTAATCGGATAAGTTCACCCTGCTCCGACTTATTCTATCTTAAACTTTTTTTGAGGTTGGGTCACTTGACCTGTACTGGTGACCTGACCTGAGATGACCTAACCTTAAAATTTTCACAGAAGTTGTAAAAATGATGAGGGAAAAGGTATGTCAAGTACGGCGGCGCGTAGCGCCGCCGTTTTTTGCTATTTCCGAAAAACCCAAGGGGGAGCGGGTACCCGCCCCCGTCAATGCGCGTGTTAATGTGACCTGAAAAATTTTCAAATGTTTTCAATGGAGAAGTGAATGGGCTACCCAAGGCTGTTTACTTTTTTGCTACCTACCGTGGTTCAGGGGCCAAAAAAGTGTTCAGTGTGTCACCATTGAAAATGTAAAACCATAAATGTGTCACTAGCCCAGGCTGCAAAATGTGGCACGTTTTGCATTAGTAGCATATCAATGGATGCTCCTGGACCATCCTAGTTGTTGAAAAATATCGCGAAGTCAAATTATAGGAGCCAAATTCGGCGATTTGATCCTTTATAGATCTGGAGGAAACATGTTGGCCAATTTTTGTCACCTTGCCCACTAGGGTGTTTCAGCCCACTATAGTAAAATTTTGTTTGTTTGGAACGAAGTCATATCGACTTTCCCCCAGCTTTATACGTGAAACTGAATCGATTGACACCCTTAAAAGCAAAATAAAAGGACATTTAGAGGTCGCGCACTTTTATCACCATAAATCATTACGCTTGAAAGAGGCGCATTCTTTCTTGGTGCGCTTAGGTAGAGCCCTCCGATGTAGTTCCACCACCCGGAGCAGGTACTGCTTCTGCTTCTCGTCCTTGACGAATCCGTTGAACCTCTTGATGAGGGTGATCTCCCTTTCGCGCTGTTTTTGTCCTGAGTCTAAAGTTAGAGTCGTTGTGGCGTCCCATTTGATATAATGATCCTTCCCATATGTAGAAGGAGTATCGCAACATATTCGACACATATGTTCTAAATTCAACGTAAGAACATATTTTAAGGCACATCAAACGATCAAACAATTACTGGTCAAACCAAAGGACAGGATAGACAACCGGAAAAACCAGGCCCAGTATACAAGATGGAATGTAATGACTGTCCAAAAATATACATTTGAGAAAGCAAAAGGATGATGGAAGTCCGACAAGACGAACACTGAAAATCTCGACAAAAACTAATCCGAGAGAATTGACGAGAGAGCAGCGGAGGCCACAGCAAAACAATCATTCAAAAAGGATCTTTATATCAAATGGGACGCCACAACGACTTTAACTTTCGACTCAAGACAAAAACAGCGGGAAATAAAAGAGGCAATTTACATCCAAACCACCACGGAACCAAAAATAGATAAAAATATCGGCAAAGTTACCATCTTCTCTGGATTTTTGGACCTTTTAAAACGCCAGCCAAACAAGAGATTGAATTGAAAAATAACACGTGTTTAGAGCTAATAATTCTAAAATGATTCGTCATGTTTATAGCTAAGATTGTTCCTTCAAAGTTTACCCTGTCTTCGTGTTTTTCGCGTATTTAGGTTTATGTCATAGTGTTTTCTTCATCTCCCTTGAAAACAGGGGCGGGATGCTCCCGAAATCGGTCGGGTTTTATGCTCAGGCTAGTCTTGTGCAGTAATAAATGTTTTATTTAACTTTAAGAATATTTCAGATGTGAAATAGAAAACCAAGCAAAAGAAAACCAGCGCCAGTATCAGTGTGGAAATGTGTACATTCATAGGCGTAGGAACAGGGGCAGGGGCCATAGCCCCCCCCAATATTCTTGATTCTTAACCCTTAACCTTATGGCGTTGACTGGAAAGAAATGACTTCCAAATGCACCTTGGCCTCCCCAATATTCTGGACGTTCCTACGCTTATGTGTACATTTTAATACATTTGATAAAAAACTGCAAAAGTGCGCGACCTCTAAATATTATCGAAATACATGGAAATTTCGCACCGAAGCTTGTAAGCAGATGAGGTTTGAGGGGAACGTCGATATGCGTCAAAATATTGCATTTTGGAACAATGAAACACCCTATTGCCCACCTTGGGCTGTCACCATTCAGAATGCCAGAATGGTAGGTTTTTCGACCCCTGCCGTTGTTCTCGCGGTCTTAGGGGAGGCGGGTACCCCATCGAAGGGAAGGTGGCTCAGAACCCCGTCAATGCGCGTGTTAATATAGTCAAAAATGGAAACTAGGTATAGCAGGACTGACAGAAAATGAAATATATTTCAAACAGTTATTTACCGTACATGTGTTTCTGCCTGATTTGAAACAGATTTTGGTACCTACTACAAGCCCTCTGGTGGTATGCTTTGGAGATAAAAATGGGAAAAATTCCTTATATCTATCTCCATGTTTTAATTTGTTTGAATGGTAGCCTCATAACAGGCTGTCGGTAGCAGTTTTTTTATTTTTGAGTCCGCTACCTGCTACTCCGCTACGTTTTGGGTATAGAAACCGTTATCGCTACTCCGCTAAGTTCACAGGTAGCGGAGTAACGGGGTAGCGGATTTAAGAAGGGGCTGTCTCTGCAAATCAGAGTAAAATCTGGTTTTGATATGAATTACTTTGATTTGATAGGAAAAACACCCTTCGACTGAATGGCTCGGTAAAGTTCATTTTTCTTTTGAAGGATCAAAGACCACAGAAAGAAAAACACCTACATAACTCCAGGAAAAATATTTTAGAGATAAACCCAACAAAAGCGAGAGTCTTACGGCCTAAACCTGCCCGCAAGCCAGACGAAGTGTGCATTCTCCATGAGTCATGAAGTGCCAGCTGACGTTTTGCTCTGACGTCATCGATTGCACCACCTCGCGGCCACCGGTCGGTGCCGGTTGGCTGGCAACCTGATGACGTCAGCAAACGTCACCTGTGCTTTTCGCTGCTATATATACCACCCCGTGGGGTGGAGAGAGTCATTCTTCGCTTCGCATTTTCCGCTTCCTTTTCGTCATCGCCATGACGGAATGGAGGTGGGTCTTGGTTCTCGAGGACATACCAAACCCTTCTGAACAAGCGAATACTTCGTCGTTGATGTCGCGGTTCTCTCCGCCGTGATTGACTCGGTTCCCGTCCCACCGCGCAGCCTCGCCGTCGATCTTTCGATCGCCAGAGGTGGTGGGACATCCCATGGGGACCTCTCGCCACCGCCCGGGTTGGCCTCTGATGCTTATAAAGGTCGAGGTCACTCGGGCGGGGGATAGGTCACTCAAGGACTCTACGCATCGCCAGAGGCCTCTGGTGCTCCGTCCAACTTATTTTGCGGTGGAGTGACTGAATTTGTGTTTCTTTTTCTAACAGGTAATTGCACCAAGTATAGGTACGTGACTGGTTTGACATAAGCTTGGGACAAGTCCATCCCAGTCCCTCACAAGTCATGCGATTTCATATTTTCCTTTGACCTCTGGCATTCCCAAAATCAGTCTAGCAAACGTTTGATTTTTTATCAAATCATCGAATACTGGAATCATTGCCTGAAAAATTTCTGCTGACTTAAACAGCGAAATGTACCTTGACCGTACAGTAGTTCATCAGGTGGCTTGTACTTGATTGTTCGCAAAAATCATTAATTGTGTATCATACTGTAGCGATGGCTTCCTCCAACTGTGGCAAAGTAAGAAAGAGAGGAGCACTATTTCAGTCGACCGTGTGAACAGTGTATGGCTCCACCGCTCACCTTTAATTTTGATTTGATTCTGAAAATTATAGGCAATTTTATATACAAATAGTGGAATTCCCGGAACCTCTTCCACGCCAATAAACTCATAGAAAAGAGTAACTGTTCCAGTTAAAAAGGTCGTAGGACTAATTATAGGGATGATTCTAAGCATTTTCGGAAATTATTATAACTGCTAAAGCCTGGTCTGTGTCCTAAATACGGATGCATAAATCTGTGAGTATTTGCTTATCCTCGATGTTTCCGTTATTCTGGAATGTGTTGAACTAAACAGACTATTCATAGATAATACAGCTTGGGTTGACTGCACCCATATCACACTTAAACAATAATTCAATATAGAAGTTTGAATAACCTTGGTAGGATTGGTTGCGGCTCCTGTTGTTTTTCAAACCTACTAGGAGCACTTAAAATTGACAACTCCAGCTAAACAATTGGCTCTGAACTCTGTC
This sequence comes from Lepas anatifera, assembly GCA_034440635.1. NCBI lineage: Eukaryota > Metazoa > Arthropoda > Thecostraca > Lepadidae > Lepas > Lepas anatifera. The sequence continues at coordinate 771,606 of JAOTON010000147.1, forward strand.
TTTAGACTTCATTTCGGCGGGAGGGGGGCTGCTGGGCTCGAGCCTCCCTTGTCATTGCCTCGAAACCACCTTCGGCTATGAATTAACTATAGGCATTCTGATATTTCGGGGGAAGCTTGAACCAGGGGCGTAGGAACCGGTTGAAAAGTGGGGGGCCAACCCCAAAGGGGGCCCAGCTCAAGGGGGGCCCCCAGCCCAAGGGGCCCATAATTATGAGCAGTTTTAAAACTGTTCATTTGGTGTCGATAATACACGCATACACACCGGCCTACACTAGGTATTTCCATTCATTACGTGTTATTTACGTCTTTTCCAACAGTTCCCTCGCATCGAATAGCTCTGTGGTGATATTTTTTCACTTCGTAGTGGAAGACGGCCTGTAGACGGCTCTTCACGCCCGTTGATGATCGAGGGACGGCTGCTGCTCGGCTTGTGGTGCGGGTTGCGTGTCCGAATTAGCGCTCTGTGTTGGGAGCGGTCTGGGCCAGAATTTGATTGGGTCCAGTTTTCGGGGTCCATCTGGGAGCATTCGGATAGTAGGTGCCTTGGCCTTTTTCATGAAGCGCTTTCGGTCCAGGGGTTTGCAGAGGGCATACGCCAAAACTGGACTTTCCCAGACAAGCTGTCGTGCCCGCCCGGGTTTTTTCGTTGTATATTGCAGTTGCTGATATTTGCATATGCGTTGCAGCGGTCCACCACAGAACAGTGGAGGGCCAGTGGCTCCCCTGGCCCGCCACTCTCCCGTTTCCTATGCCTATGCCGCTCAGAAGCCGCCAAGTTATCATAGAGGCCCCCAGTGCCCAAACCATGGCTCAGGAACCAAATTAGTCAGCTCTGGGGGCCCAAATCTGCTCATGGGCTAAGGGACCGGCTCATGGGACCACCTTATTAAGGGACCCCACATAAGCACAGGGCCCTAAAAGCTCCGAACAGGGCGTTCCAGATTGTCTCAGGAAGCCAGGCTAGCTTAGGGGCCCGGCTCAGCTCAGGGCCCCCAGGTTGGCTTATATAGGGTCTCAGAACAGCTCAAGGGACCCGTTTAAGCCTACAGATCCCAGCTCAATGACCCTAGCAGAGTCCAAGGGGGCTAGACCAGCTGGGGACCCCAGTTCAGCACAGGGGCCACATATTAGCTGTGGGAGACAAGCTCAGCTCAGGGGCCCAGGTCGGCTGATATAGGGTATCAAACCAGCTCAATGGGCCATTCAAGGCATCGGCCCCCAGCTTAGCTCAGGGACGCTAGAACTGTGCAGGGGCTCCAGACCAACTCAGAGGCCTCATATAAGCACAGGGGCCCCAGCTTAGCTTAGGGCTCGAATTATCTGTGGGGCCCAGCACAGCTCAGGGGCCCCCAAGTTGGCTGATATAGGGTCTCAGAACAGCTCAATGGACCAACTCAAGCTCATGGCCCCCAGCTTAGCTCAGCGGGTCCTATAATTGGGCATGGGGCGCCAGACTAGCTCAGGGGCTGGTCAGTTCAGCAGAGGGGCCTCATATTAATTTAGAGCCCAAAACTAGCTTTGGCGGCCTAGTTCAGCTCAGGGACCCCAGGTCGGCTGGTGTAGAGCTCAAAAAAGCTCAAGAGGCCCATTCAAGCTCATCGCCCTTAGCTCAGCTCAGCGGACTTAATAACAGCGCAGGTGCCCCAGACCAGCTCAGGGGCTGTTCAGTTCATCACAGGGCGCCTGAGATTAGCTAAGGGCCCAAATTAGCTTTTAGGGGTCTAGATAAGCTCAGGGTCCCAAGTCGGCTGATGTACTGTCTCAGAATAGCTCAACGGTTCCAGCTCAGTGACTCTAAAAATATTCAGGGATCCCAGACCATCTCAGGGTCCCCAGTTCAGCACAGCGGGCCCCAGATTAGCTCAGATGACCAGATCAGCTTAGGAGCCCGTTTCAGCTAAGGGGCCCCAGGTCGGTCTATATAGCGTCTCAGAACAGCTTAAGAAGGCCACTTTAAGCTCATGGCCCCCAGCTCAGCTCAGGGGCCGTATAAGTGAGCCCCAGATAAGCTCAGGATTCCCAGTTTAGCTCTGAGGCCCTCCTAAGACAAACACTTAGCGGCACTCGCGACGCTAATTTTCGGCCCCTCCCCGATTAGCTGTCAGGGGCCCCTGGGCCTTATTACCGGGGACTCTTAGACCAAAACTGAGGGGGCCCTGAGTACAGCTCGGAGCTCCTAAGACAAATTCTCGGCAGCACCTCTGAGACTACCTACCGGACCCCCCAGACTTGCTCTCGGGTGGCCCCAGACATAGAGTCTCGGGGGCATCCAGGTCAGATCTTGGGGTCCCCTAAGACTGACTTTCGTGGGACCCTGGGACTGACTCCCGATAGCAATCTGAGACTAACACTGGGGCACCCCCTGAGACTAACACTCAGGGGGTGTCCCTGAGACTGAGCAATTGGTGCTTCTGAGACCTACTCTAGGAGGCCCCAGATTAGCCCTCAGGGGTCTTAGGCCAACTTGAAGCCCGTGAGACCAAAACTCGGGAGAACTTCTTGTGATTACTCTCAGAGCCCCAAAATTAGCTCTCGGATGCCCCTGACACTGACTTCGGGGGAGGGACTAGCCTCTGAGACTAGCTTTTGAGCGCTCCCCGAGGCTGATTCTTGGGGCCCCTTAGACAAAAACTTGGGGGACAACCTGAGGCCAATTCTCGAGGGCATCCAAGATCACCTCTCCGCGGCCCTCTGAGACCGTCACTCTGCTGCACAAATGAGACTAACTCTCGGGACTCAAGATGATCACTCAGGGCCCCTGAAAGTAAATATTGTCTCCTGAGAGAAGCACCCTTGAGACTATGAGGGGCCCCTGAGACCAGCACTTGGCGGCACTCATGACACTAATTCTCGGGCCCCATATTAGCTTTCAGGGCCCTTGAGAGAAAGCCCCTTAGACCAACACTGGTGGGGTATCTGATAATAACTTATCCCGAGATTAGTTCCCAGGGACCCCTGAGACCGACTCCCAGGGGCCCCCTGAGAAAGACTCTCGAGGGACCCCTTAGACCGATTCTCAGGGGGCGGGGCTTCTGAGGCTGACTCTCGGGGGCCCTGAGACTGACTCTCGGGGCCCCTGAGATCAACTCTTGGGATCCTCTAAGACTGACTCAGGGGCCCTTGAAACCGACTTCTGGGGGGCCCTGAGATAGACTTTTGGCCCTGAGACTAACTCTCGGGCCCCCTGAGACTATATGTCGTGGCCCCCTGAGCTCGACTCTCGGAGGCCCCCTGAGACCGACTCTTGGGGGTCCCCTGAGACTGACTTCCAGGAGCCCCCTGAAACCGACTTTGGGGGGTCAGAGACTTAATCTCGGGGGTGGGAGGCTGAGACCGACTCTCGGACCCTCTGAGACAAACTTTCGGGGGTCCCTTGCGACCAACTCTCAGGGGCCCTGAAAACCAACTTTCAGGGGGCCCCTGAGACCACCTCCTCGGGGGCCCCTAAGACCAACTCTTGGGCCCCTTAATGCCTAACTATCGGGGCGGAGGGCCCTGAGACCGACTCGGGCCCCTATGAACCAATCTTGGGGCCCCTGAGACTGACTCTGGGGGCCCCTGATCAGAGAATCCTTTAGAGTGCTTACGATCGGCCCAAGGGCGGGGGAGGGGTCTGCGAACCCCTTGGACTCTCCTTGGCTACTCTACTGGTCCCAGTCCATCTAAGGGGGAGGGGGAGGTGGGGGGGGGCAGTTCTGCACAGTGGGTCATAGATTAGCTCAGATGACCAGATCAGCTTAGGAGCCCGGCTCAGCTCAGGGGTCCCAGATCGGCTTATGTAGCGTCTCAGAACAGCTCAAGGAGGCCACTTCAAATTCAGCTCAGGAGCCCTATAACTCTGGGTGAGCCCCAGATAAGCTCAGGAGCCCCAGTTTAGCACAGGGGGCATCATATTAGCTTTGGGGGCTCAGCTCAGCTCAGGGGCCCCCAGATCGGCTTGTATAGGGTCTTTGACTAGCTCAAGGGGCCCATTCAGGCTGATGGCTCCCAGTTCAGCTTAGGGACCATGCAACAGTTCAGAGGGGCATAAACCAGCTCGAGGGACCTTAGATTATCCCAAGGAGCCCCAAGTTAGCTCATAGGACATCAGAGGTTAATTCAGGGGCCCCTGAACAGCTCAGGGGCCCCAGGCCGACTCATACGACCTCAGATCAGCTCAGGAGTTCAGGCCAGCTTTATAAGAGGTTTTCCGAGCAAGCTATACGGTCCGTTTGGGTTTCTTGTTTTATGTTACAGTTGCTGGTATTTTCATATCAATACCACTTTTCTGTGGGGGCCCCACAGAAAAGTGGGGGGCCAGTGGCCCCCTGGCCCCCCCGGTTCCTACGCCTATGAAAGAGAGCTTTCATTGGGTGAATGTTATATTTGGAGGCAATTTCTTTCGCCGAATGAAACATATTTTGGGCGGGATTGAACAGATCCTTGACTTTGAGTATTCCTTTCTCAATTATATCTTTCCTCTTTAGCGCCTGATATATATATAGCGCGGATGAAAAATGAAATAAAATCTGAAAAAAGTAAGTACCCAGAACCCACTAGGCCAGTCGTCATTGCTGTTTGGATTAGTCCCCACGCTTCTGCAGTATATCTCTGACACATAAATCACATCAAACACAAAAAAAGAAAAAAGTCTACCTGCTTAACCCGCACCCTGGTGGGCCTCCGAGCCACCTTCGCCCTGGTGGGGGGTGTTTGAACACCCCCGTCGAACTCAGCCCATATGCGGGATAGCGAAAAAACGCAGACGCTGGTGGATAGCTCATATAAATTCATAATGAAACTATAATAGTCACTTATTTGCTCAGGTCAATATTGAGGTCATGACAGGTCAAAGAAGTTAGCATTTTGAGCAAAGTTTTTGGGCTCTAGCATCTGACAGAGTTGAGTTACAACCATTTTGTGGGCACAATTCGATTTCTCTCGTCACTGCAAATCGAATGATGTACCACATGACTATACTAGGTCAAAACACAAAAATGATCTGACCTCAGATCAGGTCAAGGTCACTTCTTTTATCTAGCATAGTCAATATGTATATCAATCGAATTGCAATAGCAATCTAAACGCAATTGTATAAAAATAAGAGCTGCATCATCATTTCATGCAAAGTTATTGACCTAAGTCTGAACAATGCTTAAGTAACTCCAGATAACCTCCTAGAGGTCACATGTCAAAAACTGCAACATGAACATAGAAAGGAGCCCAGGATACTTCGATTTGGAGAATATGAAGGTATTATCAGCTTTATCTACACAAATACAGCCCAATTTCTGGTTTTCCCAAGTATTTCCAATGAAGAGGTCAATGTCCGTACTTGACCTTAGGTCATCGATATGCCCCCCTACCCCCAGTGATCGCAGGTGGCAGCGAGACCCCTCAAACCGCACCCAGTATTAGTGGCCGACTCAAAAGGGGGGGAACAATACGTATTTTCTATCCCAACGAAAGAGCTCGGAGCAAAAACATGATGTTTTCCCCCTCCTCCAAGCTGTCAATCTGTGCCCCGGCTCCTTTTAAGTTCATGAGCAAGGTGTTGGTGCTTCAACTGAACCAATCAACTTCAAACAGAGCCAGTCAACTTCGGTGTGAATATTGGAGCCTGGTTCTCTTGATATTTAAAATCGTTTTTGGGTGAATGATCCTTCGATGTCGAAAGCAATCATGTTGTGGCCACATCTTTCACCCAGTGACCCCTGTTTGTTATACTTTTCGACTTATGTTTGTTGCTTACGGTGTTAAAGATCGCACATGATCGTCATAGGCCAAGCCAACAAGCTCACCACAGCATACACATGCACACCAGACATCACCTACTCAAACACCTGAAACACAAACAAAAGGCTCTTCTTCACCACCCAGACAGCTGCATGACTCAAAAACATCAAATGGCTCCTCAGCAGGGACTGCGGGTGCAGAATGTACAGCACAGAGCATTCATGCGACTTCTGACACAGATGGTGAAAAGTTTACATCTCCTCAGGGAAACACTTCAAAGACACCATCACCGAAATCTACCAAAAAGGACAAAAGAAACCTAAGGAGAAAAAACAGGTTTTAGGGGCACAATGTTCAACTTCATTGGGTGGAAATGACGTTCTCTTCTGGCAAGCGCCATATCAACTGTGTCAGGGGCGTAGGAACGGTTTGAAGTGGGGGGCCAACCTTAGAGGGGGCCCATCTCAAAGGGGGCCCCCAGTCCATGGGGGCCCATAATTATAAAAAAATTAGTTAGCTCGTTTGGTGTCAATAAGGCACGCATGCACACTAGGATGCCAACGTATGGAAAATTGAGGAATTAAATTTTGCCCTATGATTTTGATTTGTACCTATCATGATTTAATAAATAAGAGTAAAACGCAAAAAACATTTTTTTGGGTTTTTTTACCAAGACCATGTTCAAATACGAAATACATTTTTAAGCTCTTTTGGAGGATTTCAATCATTTTTACTACGAGTGCGTTTCTTATATTTACAGATGTTTAGGCCCTTTTATCACATTTACAAAATTAAAAACTGTTTAGAAAACTACAGACAATGCTTTGATACCAAACAGCCTCACTTCGCTATGCCTAATCAAAATTTTGCTTATTTAATGACAAAAATGGGAACATTTATTTAGGCTGTTACGGATCCCTTCTTTCCATCATAAGAGATTAATTTAGGTAAAGGCTGATCACAATAAATACGTCTAGCTATATTTCGATGCCTAAAATGCAGAGCTCCAGCATGACTGCAAGTGCAATGTAGGTACTTGATGGCCAGCTTTGTGATGCTGTGGAGGTGTGGGCGTGGTGATATAGTGGTTAGCAACCTTGCTTTCCACGTGACCAACTCGGGTTTAAGGCACGGCAGATTCCTTGTGCAAGGAGCAATCTGACTCCCAAGAAACCCCTCCAACAGGGAAAGAGTTGGCGACGCCATATAACCCTGGCATCGAAAGACGTCGCGCCTTTCGATGGCTCCGGGACGACTGTTGCTCGGCATTTAGTGCAGGGTCCGTGTCCGATTCATATTTTGTGTTGGGATTGATATGGAATGGAGTTTGATTGGGCCCAGTTCTCGGGACTCATTTGGAAACACTTGGGTAGTAGGTGCCTTGGTTTTTTCACGAAGCGCTCCTCCTCAAGGGGCTTGCAGGCAGCGTACTTGCTGATATTTGCATATACGTTGCGGGGGCCCACCTCAAAAGGGGGGGCAGTATCCCCTGACCCCCGGTTCCTATGCCTATGCCGCCCAGGGGCCGCCAAATTATCTCGGAGGGCCCCAAGGTCCAGACCATGGCTCAGGAACCTAGATCAGTCAGCTCAAGGGCCCAGACCAGTGCATTAGCCTCGGGACCAGCTTATAAAGGGACCCTACATAAGCACAGGACCCCTAGAAGCTCATCACAGTGGAGCCCCAGATTTGCACAGGGTGCCAGATTAGCTTAGGGGCCCGGTTCAGCTCGGGGGTCCCCAGGTCGAATTATGTAGGGTCTCAAAACAGCTCAAGGGGCTTGTTCAAGCTCACGGATCCCAGCTTAGCTCAATGACGCTAGAACAGTTCAGGGCCCCAGACCAGCTCAAGGCTCTTGTTCAGCACAGGCCAGCTCAGTTCAGGGGCCCAGATCGGCTGATATAGTGTCCCCTCTCATACCAGCTCAGGGGGCTCCATTCAAGCTCACGGCCCCCAGCTTAGCCCAGGCACCTTAGAAGATTTCAGGGCCCCCATACCAGATCAGGGGCCCCAGTTAAGCACAGGGGTACCCAGATTAGCTCAGGGCCCCAGCTAGGCTTAGGGTGTCCCAGGGTGTCTGATATAGAGTCTCAGAACACAGTGGCGTAGCCAGGATTCGGCCAAGGAGGGGTCCAACTACCGTCGGGGGCCCCAGACCGGGGGTCCCCTTAGTAACCGGGGCCCATCTCCTATATCTTTTGTATAGTATTTTAACATTCACACGAAGGAAATTTTGTTGTGTCTTTTTAAGCATTTATTCTTATTTTGTTTGTAGCTTAATTTTCTCGATCCGACCAAATGTTGGTAAGCTAAGGTCACCAAATATTAAGGATGGCCCATACCTTATATGGTAGCGTGGCTATAATAACAGCTTTGTGCCATATTTCGGGAAGTTCAATATTGATGCGCGCATGATGTTACACCCGAGTCTACCTCAATTCACTCTGGTAATCAGACATGAAGTTATTGAAGGTCAGTCGTTTTGAGTACGTAGAAATTATCTTCTACGGGAAATGATTAGCAATTATTTGCCGGTGTCGAATCCATGAACTCTTTAATCAGGAAATTTCAAAAGAAACGGAAAAAACGAAAAAATACCAAGGACATGTAGTGTGTCCCGAACGTTACATAACCTCTATTCTGTCGATAGATCCTGTTGAGATCCAGTTACTTTCTTATCCTTGCTATCTTGTAAACGAGCAAATTACCAAGACAAAAGGCGCCTGAGATATCTATCGCCTTGGATCTCTCTGTCATTGTTATTTTCAACCTTTCATACCTATTTGTCCTTTGAAGATTATGCCATCGATTTCTGTCATTACCCTTGTTTGTCTGGTTTCCCACGAAAATATTTGAAGGTTGTTTATTTCAGAATATTTAGGAATGCAGTTATTGGTGTTAAGCTAATAGATTAAAAATTGACTGAAGTGCCAAATTCCCTGTTCGATTTGCTCTTATGGTAAAATTAGTTTAATTTTTGCCTTTCCTTCGATAATGGTGCCTGATGGACATGTTTCAAATTGTCTTTTTTAGTACGCAATAGGGGTAGATACATTTTTTCCGAGGCATATGATTTTGAAAATTTTTATTCGAGCTCTGGGGCCACCTAAGACCAACACTTGGCGGCACTCACAAAGCTAATTTTCGGCCGCTCTCCTGATTAGATCTCAGGGGGTCTCTGAGACCGATTCACGGCGCCTCTTGATCAAAACTGGGGGCCCCTGAGAATCTCTCGGGGCTCCTGAGATTAGTTATTCGGCAGCACCTCTGAGACTAATTATTGGCCCCCCAGATTTACTCTGGAGGGGGGGCTGAGACTGACTATCGTGGCCATCCAGATTAGCTCTTGGGGTCCTCTGAGGCTGTCTTTGGGGTGGGGGAGGGGGACTGGGAATGACTTCCAACAGCCCTCTGAGACTTACTCTAGGGCGCCCCTGAGACAAACACCCCGGGGGGGGTGGAATCACCTCTGAGACTGAGTCTTTGGCGTTCCTGAAACTGACTCTCGGAGGCGCCCCTAAAATAGACTTTTGTGAGGCCCTGAGAACCACTCTCTGGGGCCCCTGAGACTAGCTCGGCCCCCCACCTCCCCTGAGACAGACTCCCAGGGCCCCTGATACCGACTTTTTGGGCCCCTGGGACCAACCCTCTGGGAGCCCCCGAAATCTGCTTTCGGGGGCCTTGAGACTGACTCTCAGGGCGGGGGCCTTGAGGCTGACTCAGGGCGCCCTGAGAACAAATCTTCAGGTGCCCCTGAGACTCACTCTGGGGGACCCGTGATCAGAGAATTCTTTGCAGTGGTTCAGATTGGCCCAAGGGGGGTCTGGGGACGCCTAGGGCCCCCTTGGCTACACCACTGCATCCACACTTTCGGGGGCCCTCCGAAATCACCATTTGGAGGCCCCTAAAATAATTTCTCCCCCAGACCAATACTCCGGAGCCCCTTGATACTAATGCCCGGGGGCTTCTAAGACCAAGCTCGGGGTCCCACTTAGATCAGGCTCAGGGGCACCCTTAGACCCATGCTCGCGCTTTTCTCGGTAGTGACTTGACACCGGTGTTCCGGGGCCCTTAAGATCAATATTTCGAGCCCCCCTGAGACTAATGCTCGGTACTCTGGAGTCCCTCAATGCCGATACTCGGGGGTCCTGAACCCAGGCTTGGGGGCCCCTGAGACCAAACTCTGCGTCCATGAGATCAATGCTCGTGCCTCACTCATGAGTCCCTCGATATCAATAGTCGGGTGCACCCCGAGGGTGGCCCTGAACCCCTGAGACCAAGCTTGAGGGGACCCTGAGACCAAGCTCGGATGCTCCCTGGGACCAAGCTCGAGGGCCCCTGACACCAAGCTCGGGGGTTCCCTGAGACCAAGCTCGAGACCCCGTGAGACCAAGATCGAAAGGCCCATGAGACCAAACATCGAAAGGTCCATGAGACCAAGCTCGGTTGTCCCCTGAGACCAAGTTCGGGGGCCCCTGAAACCAAGCTCAGGGGCCCCCTGAGATCAATGTTCGGTATTCCAGAGCCCTCGATAACGATGATGGGGGCCCCCTGAGACCAAGCTCGGAAAGCCCGTGAGACCAAGCTCGGGGGTCCCTGAGACCAAGCTCAGGGGCCCCCGAGATCAATGTTCGTTAATCCAGAGCCCTCGATACCGATGATCGGGGGTCCCCTGAGACCAAGCTTGGGAGCCCCTGAGACCAAGATCAGGGGCCCCCGAGACTAATGCTGGTGTTTTCCAGTGCATACGGTCAGCCTTATGCATCAGATGCCCTCGGATGCCCCCCTGAGACCAAGCTCGAGGGCCCCGTGACACTAAGCTCGGGGAGAGGGGGCCTGAGACCAATCTTGGGGGGCGCCCCTGAGACCAAGCTCGGGGGGTCTTCTGAGACTAAGCTCGGGGGCCCTGAGACCAAGCTCAGGGCCCCTGAGACCAAGCTCGGGGGCCCTGAAACCAAGCTCAGGGCCCCTGAGACCAAAATCGAAAGGCCCGTGAGACCAAGATCGAAAGGCCCGTGAGACCGAGCTCAAGGGGAGGGGCCTTGAGACCAAGCTCGGGGGCCCTGAGGCCAAGCTCGGGACCCCCTGAGACTGAACCTAAGGGTCCCCGAAGATCAATATTCGGTATTCTGGAGCCCTCGATACCGATTATCGGGGCCTCCTGAGACCAAGCTCGGGAGGGCCCCCCGAGACCAAGCTCAGGGGGCCCCGAGATCAATGGTCGTGTTTTTAGTGCATAAGGTTAGCCCAAGGGGGTACGCGGACCCCAGGGACCCCCTCCCCCTGGCTACGCCACTGTCAGAACATCTCAAGGGGCCCATTCAAGCTCAGTGGTCAGTGGCTGTAAAGCCTTGTAGGGGGTCCCAGACCATCTTAGGGGCTCTCAGTTCAACACAAAGGCCAATATTAGCTCTGATGACCAGATAAGCTTAAGGGCCCGGATCATCCAGGGGCCCCTTGTCGGCATATATGGGGTTTCAGAACAGTTCAGGGTTTCAATTAAAGCTTACAACCCAATTTCAAGGCAGGGGCCCTATTACTGTGCAGGGGCCTCAGATGAGTTTAGCGTCTTCTGTGCATCACAGGGGATCCAGATTAGCACAAGGGACAATATTAACTTTACGGTCTCAGCTCAGCTCAGGGGCCCCTCAGGTCGGTGGATATAGGGCCTAGCCAACTCACAGGGCCCTGTTCAAGGTCACGGCTCCTAGCTCAGTTTAGGCATCCTAGAACAGTTCATGCTGCCCAAACCACCTCAGGGGCGCTCAGTTCAGCTCAAGGGGCCCAGATTAGCTCGTATGGCATCAGAGACCAGTTCAGGGGCCCCCAGAAGCTCAGGGGACCTTAAAATCGACTCATAGGACCTCAACTTAGTTTAGGGGTACAGGTAAGTTTAACGGAGTTCCGGGGCAAGCTATCGGGCCAGTTTGAGTTTCTCGCTTGATATTACAGTTCTTGATATTCTTATCTCCGTTGCGGGGGCCCATCACTGAAAAGTGGGGGGGCCAGTGGCCCCCCTGGCCCCCCCGGTTCCTACGCCTATGGCTTGAACCTCCTAACTCCCTTCTACCACTGATACCAACCGTATTATAAAGTGTTTGCCTGCTCACGTGCAGATCGAGTGTGAGGGAAGAAATATCCTCCTCCTGAGCTGGCCCTTGACTTTACCCTATTTTCTTCCACAAAAATTATATCAACACTTTTTGGTCCTATTTGCCCTCCCCCAAGCCCGGCCTAGATCCGGCACCGTACCTACCGATACCGGCACCGCCCCACCAGCGCACTGTTACCGCGGTACTGTACAATGGTAAATGCTGTTCTACTTGACAGTCTGGGTCAGTGAATCAGGAGGATCAGAAAAAAAGGTTCTTCTGTCTCTTCTAGCCCAACGAACTTTCAGCACATACTGAAAAGGGTGCCAACAAATCTAGATGTCACTAAACTACCAAATATTAGTGGATTTCACGTTTTTACTCTCTCTCCCTCTCTCTATCCCTCTCACTCGTAGTTTTCAAAACCTTGAATATCGCCTCAAACGTGGGTGACTGGTTCAGTGGCGGATTTAGCCGTTATATAATAATTGTTTGGAGCTTATCGACGCACCAACTGCCAGGGTCATATGGCGGCGCCAACTCTTTCCCTGTTGGAAGGGTTTCTCGGGAGCCAGCTTGCTCCTTATTCAGGGAAGCCGCCGGGCCTTGAACCCGGGTTGGCTGCGTGGAAGCCAACTACGCTGACCAGATTTAGCCGTTAGGTTTCGGGGGGGCAAGCCATAGTCAAAAAGCAAAAAACGTCACTTGGTGAAAGATTTTCCCCAATTTAACATTCCGGTAGGTTTTGGGAGTGAACTCATGTCGATAAGCAAAAAAAACGACACGGGGTGAAATATATGGCCAGAAGATGTTTGATTTTGCTATCCAGGGCCAAATTTTTACACTGAAGTTGACTGGTTCAGTTTTAAGTTGAGAGTTAAAGCACCAAAACCTTGCTTATAAACTAAAAAGGAGTCGGGGCAAAAAAGAGGTCGACATCTTTGGGAGGGAGGGAGGAAGGTGGCAAAACACAGTTTTCCCCGAGCTTTTCCGTTTGGGGAATGCCTTCCTCCTTCCCTGGATTTACCACTGTACTGGTTTGACCAGTCCATGACGCTGAGCCGTGCTGGCACGGGGCTGCCCTGTGCAAGGCTGCTCTGCGTTGCACTGAACCACTCTGAGCTTCCATTTAACTGAACTCACAGGCGGATCCAGGATTTCCAATGGCAGGCGACACGTTTACCACGGGGTGTATTGCGATAATTGCGACTTACCCGAGAGTCGCGAAATTTCATCGTGGGGGCGCCAGTGTTGTCTCCATAGGAGGGGGATGGACGGGAACAGATGTTTCAAGGGGCGCGTGGTGGGGGTACTTTGTGGGTCGATCGGAGAGAAGGAGACACCTGATCTCTCCCTTACTGCCTGGTCTCGCTTATGACTTAACGAATTTAATAAGCTATTTTTAGGTAAATTATACTTTTTGATAATAAATGAATGAGCATTGTGAAAATAACAGTGATCAGTGATTGTTTCAGTATGCAGGTTACGAAACTTGACGTCAATTGCTGCGAAAGCTACCAAACTCTGTTGTATCTAGCTCGAGAAATAATCGCTAAATCGACACCATCATTCATAGGGCTGTTCTATCACGCTGTGAACATGCATGGCTACCAGCGCCAGCAACTTCATGAGAGGCATACATACCCTTGACTTCTGAAGCTCTTGTTGCTACAGAACAATGGATTTGGGTAAGTGGCGATTGGGTTTGATACCCACCGAGTCCGATCATGCCCCTGTGGAAAATGGTCTTGGTGTTTTCCCGCCTTTAGTCTGTTGTGGTCGAATTGGCTAAATAAATAATTACGTTTTTCACAATTTTGCCACGAACTGCCCCTCAAACTTTAGGCCTAGATCTGACCTCATGCAGATGTAAATAGAGCTAGGGCGATAGAGATTCGTGTATTTCGCTGTGTAAATGTACGGTATCGTGTCTTGCTTTCTGTCAGCATGACCAGGTATCTTGTTTCGGTCGTTTCAAGCGCACCCTGAAACGATAGCTAATCTGAAACGATAGCGTATCGACGGGGACTATGATGGCCTAGCAACCGCATGACATGACGTCAGTCGTCTATACTTTACAAATACCGATGTTATAGAATGTGTTTTAAGGTGAATGTTCTAAATCGAGGGTAGAGTCATTTTCTATGCAATTTTCCCCAATTTCTTTTAGTTGTGCTACATAGCTCGGACGTAAAAAAGTCATGCATTGTGTCATAATGTGCTTAGCAAATTCCTCAAAATGAACCCCCCCTCCCAGTGGGTCTCGGATGCACCTTTGCCTAAGGGGCGGATGGGGTTTGAGCACCCCCTCCTTCACAGAGGAACCCTCCCCAGAGGGAACAGCCCCTCAACTTTGATTCGTGTCCGATATATGAAAGAAACGTGAACCCTTGTATGTAGCCCTTGAGAAATGAACACGAAATTATATGGTACACTTTTTGGCCTGGGGCAATATCGAAGTAATAGCGGATCAAAGAAGGTGACTGTTTAATGAGGGCTCTGTTCACCCTACCTTCTTTTGACTTCGCTGAGCTAGTCAATTGGAGCACTCGTTGAATTCCTCTCGGGACGTAGAACCGAATTATGTGAAATAAGACTATACTAAGTCAACACGCCAAAATGGTCCGCTCAAACGTCAGGTGAAGGTCACTGTCTGACCTGATAAGGTCATGGTTCGTAGCGATCGGCCGGCAGTGACTGTACTGACGCACGCAATTATACCAAAATAAAATATCTAAGATAATTTCCTGTGAAGTTATTAACTCCTATCTGAAACCTTGTTCAGATAGCTCCTTTTGATCTTCGGGAGTGGACTAACATGCAAGGATTTGAAGAAGAATAAAGCAGCATAGGCTGTGTCTATTGAGCCATACATAGGACAGAGCTATTTTCAGTCATTTTCTACTGACCGGTGAATTTTCAACTAAGAGCTTAAGACCCAAACCTGATTCCAGCTATTTTTTCCGCTACCGTAACTTGTAATACTCGAAAAATTGTTTCGTATTATAACTCAACAAATTAAACAAATTATCACTGTTGTCACTTTAAACATTCGTGGAGGTGTGGATACTTGACCTGCGTTGGTGACCAGACCAAAGCGGAACCCAATGTTAAATTTTTAGAAAAGTTGCACAAACGATCAGGGATAAGCTGTGTCGAGTATGAAGAGTTTTGCATTCCGGCTTTCTAGGAAAGACTCGAGGAGGTATTCAAACACCCCCGCCCGTCCCACTGGGCGACTGTTAAAGAATAAAGCACAAGTGCACAAAGAAAGCTCATTTTACTTTTCTTTGACTTCAAAATCATACTAAACTCAGTTTTCAATAAACTGCATCATGTTGGCCGAATCCAACACGGAGTAGAGCTTTCCCGTGAAATGACCACGGGTGGGCCATATTGACCCAGCCCGACACTGTTTGGTTACGTTTCCACACAGCTGACTGAGGTTGCTGTACAACGTTCCAATGTTTGGGACAGAGTGTCTCCATGTGGTCAATGTTTCCCTGGCAGCAGGAAAACACACGTGGCGCGAATACGTTCCTCGGCCAACAAACTGAGACTGCTGGTAAGATTCTGTGGTGTTGGGAGTGCTGTGGGTTGATGTCAGCAACCCACAAAATATGTATTATGCGAGACATTTCACATTACTGTGAAGCAGTGGTGGACACAAGGGGGGGCAGGTGGTTTAAATCCCCCCTTTATATGACCGAGCGCCTATATAGTAAACGCATAGCCGGAGGCTGTTCAAAGGCAATGACGGGGAAACGATATTTGGCCACATTTGAGAGAATTTATGAACGCTTCGATTGGTGAAAATTTTGAAAAGCACCTATACTTTTTACCGTCGCAATTGCGTGGTCGCTCCAGTTCTCCTGCACTGTAGACCGAGTGGTGATGGCATAACGCCATATAATCAGGTTATTTGTCAAGGTCAACCCATAAGAAGGCCCATGTCAAGGTCAAAGGTCACAGGTCAAGGTCATTGACCCCAGTATTCCGGTACGGATATATCTTTCGTAGACCAATATTTGTGTATGAAAGTATTGCAGTGTCGCAATACATGGTAAAAAGTTCACGGTGATGTACACGTTGAAAGTGCACGGTGTCGCGGCTCTGGACAGCGTAATGACATAATCTTACTTAGTAGGTAGAGCAATGTAGGCAGCAGCTTAACTATCAGGTTTGAATTGGTATTAAGACTGACCATTATCTACGCTCTGCTCTGATGCCTCCCTTCTGTCCAGCCGGGAATAAACCCTGCCATGCTTGTGAGTGTCAACGTAGAAGGTGGCGAGGCGGGCCTCGTGCTCACCCATATTCCCATGTCTCTTGGACCTGGAGGGAAGTTGACATCGGTTTGGTTAGCTCATGGAGAGGTTGTATATAATGCCATATAATTTATCGTCGTTTCGTGTGTTAGCTTAGCCTTTGTCATTTATGAAGGGAGCATAATACCCTGGTGTATCACCTTTTACTGATTCGTGCATACTGCAGGCTTTAGAGTATTATCAACGTGTGCACTATTTTGCATGCAATGCGAAATATCATGCAACGCGGGCACATTCCAAAAGTTTCTTGAAAGTAATTTTGAAGTAGCAAAACGTCAATTTATTTACCTGGCAATGACTGGTGTTGCACAAGGCTGATTGGGCTGAGTCTTATAAGGAAGGCGAAGCGTTCATACGCCTCATTTTTAAGGTTTTGACGGTGAAGTATTATGAAAACAGGCTCCGAAAAACGCTTCCTCTCAGCAGGCATATGTACTAAGATAGTTCTAAGAAGATTGTGAAATAAAATAACCGCGAGGCGGAACAAATCAGCCATTTTGCTCTGATGAAAGCACTCGGACGTTCGCTAGACGGATAATAGTAAAGTTGCAAACGCACCCACTTCGTTGCCAACAGAGGATCTTGAAAGAATCGCGTCACATGGCATAAGCGATTGTTTTACCTGGCATGAGTTCTCATTTGCGTGAGAGCATTCATTCCCATCTAAAGATACCAGATTGATGGTGGATGATACCAGATTGCATGCATGACAGAATGGCTACCTTTCAAACTGTAAACCACAAAAAGGTTTCGGAAAATTAGAATCTGAACTGAAGTATATTTCAATTAAAGTTGTATAACATTCCACCAGCCCAAAAACATAGCTACTTCTTCTACATAAATCATGTTGCGGACTTCTTTTCTCCGAAGGTAGCAGCCTGAAACTCAACATCACTGTTCTTAGGTTTCACAGCTGCATTTTTGAAACTCATCGGTTCGATCGCACGGTCAGGGGGCACAAATATTTTACGGTCACTTCTATTTTCCTCCAGATACTTTCTACTCTCCACCAATTTAGGAACGTCTTGCCAGGCTTGAAACTCTAGCTCAAGACTCGAATTGTGCTCTGAATTATACTTGTTCTTTTCTGCCCTAGACAAAGCAGAACGCGAGCCGTCTAGCTTTTTATCTGGGTAAAGCTGACTGAGCGCTTGGGTTGGTTGTTTCTCGGTGGTTACGTCCACGGACCGTTTTTCACCCCAAATGGCTTTGAATCTATGTAAAACATTTTCATTCTTCGTTTCTCGGCGAACGTTTTGTTTTAAGGGTTTTGTTCTAAGAGCGGCAACGTCGGGTCGAGTGGAGTCAGCAGTGTCAACATGCTCCCCTGTTCTGGTGACAATTGGTTGCCTTTGCCAATCCGATTCTGTAACCGATTTCTGATGATGATCTGTTGTTTTTAGCTTGTCCTTCACTTGGCGAGAGGAAAAATTCCTGTCCAAAGGTGTCGCAGCAGTCTTATGTTTTCTTTAACCATTCCTCTCTCGCACCTTCTGTTGTTTCTTCCAAGTGATGAATGTCTTCTAAGTGGGTCACTTCGCTCACCAACGCCTCCGCTGTTGGTGATGCACTTTTACCCTTTTTCGGCCAGAATTCTTGCCGCAATTCTGTAAAAACTGGTACTGGAGACTGAACTGTAAAATTACCGTCCTCCTTGAAATTATATACCCTGGTCCTTCTTACCACATTCGGTGCCAGTGACTTCCCTTTGCTTCGTTGCCTCTGCCGGGGTCCTTGCTGCAACTGTTTATCAACGAGTGGTTCACGGTTTTGTCTTCTGAATACTTTTCTCGTATCTAAAGGAGATTTTGCTAGACCCTTGGTTTCTTTTCGCTTTACCAGTTTATGGGACCTTTGAGTTGCTGTGGCCACGGTTTTCTTATGCCACACTGTTGCTGGCAAAGGTTCCGGCCTGGCGCTATCTTCTGCTGTTTTTCGTGTTTTTGATCCATCTGTCCTCTTAGTTGGCCGTCGCAGAAAAGCTGCTCGAATATATGGCTGATCTGCAGCACTTTTTGATATTTTTGCCTCCCCAAAATTCTTTTCTCTCAGCGAGACACGGGCTGATCGGTAAGTATTGGGTTTGGCAGTAGTCTGACGGACTTCTCTGCTTTTAGAGGATTTATTCTTGAGAATGTCCGAAGAGATGTTTAACTTCTCGACCTGGTAACGCCATAACGTATCTGAAGGAATTGTTGTATTTTCTTGCAGTCGAGGTCGTGGAGTTTTCATAGCTGAATTTTTCAAGTGTCCCGAGCTTGGATCAAAATTGAGATTTTCAAGAAGGTCCACCAGTGCATCAACATCAAGGTCATCTTCTACATCATCATAGTTTGGGAAGTCGGTCTCGTCTTGATAGTCAGGGTAATCGTAATCAGCAGATTCGTTCTGATAACCCCCTACGACGTCCAACATAGACAAAAGAGCAGCATTCAGATCACTGAATTCTCTACTCTCTTCAAAACCATCCTCGTACCCATATCTTTGTTCACCCAAATCTATTCCATGTTCTCTTCCATCTTCAGCAGCTAGCTTATCTAATTCATCATCATAAAAATCATCATAGTGATAATCGCTGTAATCTTCATCGTCATTCCAGCCATCCTCGTATTTAGCACCACCTTTACCTGGGCTATATTCTTCAGGCTTCTTTAGTTCATCGGTGTTACCTCCCTGATTATACGATGGGTTCTGCAGTAGAGTGTCGCTCCCGTCCTGAAGAGTATTTAGGAGCAGCTCTTCAAGGAGGGATGTAACGTAGTCTGAA
The DNA here is from genome assembly GCA_034440635.1 of Lepas anatifera. Classification (NCBI taxonomy): domain Eukaryota; kingdom Metazoa; phylum Arthropoda; class Thecostraca; family Lepadidae; genus Lepas; species Lepas anatifera. The sequence continues at coordinate 790,510 of JAOTON010000147.1, forward strand.
TCTTCATCTCCATCACCTAAGTTAACTCCAGCACCAACAGCTTCATCGGCGTATTCTGAATCATCATCAAGGTGACTGAAAGTTTCACCCACTTCAGCACCATTCCCGATGTCATCCTTATTTGGTCGTCCATTGGGAGCGTTCTCAAGACCTTCGGCTTGTCCAGGACTATCATCGTAGTATAAATCATCGGTGTTGACATCATGTTCAGCAACCGCACCGTAGTCTCCTCCTCCTTCATAGTCTGGAGGACCTTGGCCGTTCGCTCCCTCCGATGCATCATTGTCTCCAGCTTCATGCCTAGGATTTGTAACCTCCTCTTTGTCAGGTGAAAGAACGTACTTGGCAACATATTCTGAAGGATCGTGGCTGTAATCCGGATGGATCGCAGCGTACCAGAAGGCCCTTATGATGTCAGAAGCACGTTCTGCCACCATCACGGTTGATGCCACCGTGTCACCGGAGGGAATTCGTGGCATCACAGAGGCATCAACCACCCGAAGTCCGGTGATGCCATAAACTCTGCAAGAGAGAGAGAGAGAGAGAGAGAGAGAGAGAGAGAGAGAGAGAGAGAGAGAAGAGAGAGATGGAGAGACAGAGAAAAAAACAAAGATCGCATCAGCTAATGAATCAGAGTTCAATACGTTGACAATTGATTTTCGGTATTATATTCAACGCCATCCACTGTATGCGTTCATCTCACGAACTACACAAGCAAAGCGTAGGGTAGAATACATTTTACATCATACGCTTGCAACATACCTGCTGGGGTTTTTGCAGGTGCAAAAGTGCAGCCCTAAATAGTGAGCTTAAGTCTGAAAGCAACATGCTGCAAAATTACAGAAATAGCAACAACATAGCACCATGGACTTATCATCCGCTTAAATTGGCAACTTTCACCAGCATGCATCGCACCTCAACTGGTTGTCGACGACGGCGTAGTGATCTTCCGGAGGTCCCATGGCGCAGGTGCTGCTCTCGGCGAAGGTGGTCTCCGGGTAGACTCTGGCCCTGCACTCCCACCAGTTGGGTCCCCCAGCCGGGTGTTTGAAGCAGAAGGGGTTCGGAGAGCTGTTCAGGTGACTTCCGATCCTGCTCAAGAGAAGGGAGTGATAGCACATCAGAGCGCGTCTGCACTGGAGTAAAGACACTTCAACGCCGAATGTATGTTTTGGAAGAATCAGCTTTGAAGACAAATGAAGACAGGACAATGTCCCGCGCCTGTGGCATTGCTGTTGCATCAAAAATGAACAAAAGCTGGGGCACCAAACCGACTCCAATGAAATATTCTTAAATAATTACTGTATAGCTAAATTCAGAGATAAAGTGGAGGTCACTAATATTTTTTTCAGGATTCAATCGCTTATTGATCACAAAGGCCTCTAACATTCCACATCGAGACCTCAAATGCGGGCCTCTAATAATTATGTAGGCCTCTAAATATGAGAGGCATCATAGAGGCCTCTAATATTGATCGACTAGCATCAAACATAACATTGAGCTCTGGAGCTCTACCTGGCATAATTTTTACCAGGTGTTGATGTCAGCATAGATACTGAGCCTTCTCAGCTCTGGGAACAGATGTTTTGATTTTTGTCACTACTAAACATATCCAAGCTCTTACTTTCTGGCTGCGAGCATTTTGCACGCTAGCACAACACATTTCGTTACGAAATAACACCCAGACTAGTCTTCAGGTAGAAATATTAGCTGAAGTCGGTCTCGTAGGCGAGCTCCAACTCAACAGACTTCGTTTAAACATGTCCACCATTCTTTGAATAGATGGATTTAAATTCAGTGATAAAGGAGGCCGAAGATCTATAGCTTCAGACTGCAATGGCGTCATCGTTTCCAGACATCAACAAGTTATTTATGCAAAACAGTGCAACAAATGTTGATAATAACAATCTAACAATCCTTTCCAATGCATTATTGCTTATACATGACAGGAACCTTTGAATTTAGAGCGTAGAACTTTTACAAAAATTAATAAAGCACTATCATTTAGGTGACGAACACCAAACAGCTTCCTTTTTTCTTTAACACCGACCTCAGGAAATGTGACGACAGGCCGAGCTGTTCCGCCATTCTACCGCCCTCTTTCAACACGTGCACATCGTGCAGGTTGTGAAACAGGTTCAGGTAGATGTCGGGGCGGTCGAACGGATTCCCTGGCAGCAGAACCCAAGAATATTAATAAATATCACATGTTAACACCTTTGAGACAGATAATAAATAGATGGATAAAAGATGTATGGAGAGAGATAACCCGTTTTCATGCAAAACTAAGTATAACAGTTTTAACAGGTGAAGCACATTTACTGCAGTGACTCTATCATATACGACCGAAATCCCGATGATAATGTTGCGAGATAAGGAAAACGTATTACAAAGGTGGGATCGGGGCCGGAAACTGTTTGTCCGAAAATTGCATTTTCCAGCTTGTCTATTGTAAAGCAGAAGCTTTTCAGCATGTCTAGGCACAGGGAGCAATAAAGACAAATGTATTCATTTTCCGTTCCAAGCCGTCAGTTTCTTGTCAGTGGGAGTCTGTCCAGTGACGGATCTAGGATTTCGTTAAGGGGGGGCCCAGGCTCGGAGGGCGCCGAACCTGGGAGGCGCCGAACCTGAGGGGCGGCAATTTCAGTCGCGGATCTAGCCGGTCGGTTTGGAAGGGACAAACCACAGTCGAAAAGCAAAAAAAAAAAGAAAAAAACGTCACGCAGTCAAAAGCTGCGCCACCTATATCACTTGCCGGAAGAATTTTGGGGTATTTCAGACGAAAACCCAAAAAAGGGCTCGAGATACTTCTTCCTATCCAAGGCTGGCTATACTATAACTGAGAATTATTGATATTTACTCCATGATTCTGATGAAGGGTTGTGCCCGAATATATAATCTTCAGTGTTTCTTACATTTCCGGATTCGAGGGGACAGGCCAGGAAACATCTTATCAAATTATGTTCTGTTTGAAGTTGAGAGTTGAAACACCAAAATCTTGCTTTAAACTAAAAAGGAGTAGGGGAAAAAGGAGGTCGATCGCTTTGGGGGCGAAAACATAGTTTTGTCCCGAGCTTTTCCGTTTGGGGAATGCCATTTTTGCCCCCCCTGGATCCGCCACTGGCCAATTTACCACCCAAAAGGCGGCCAGTGTCAATGAAAAACGCGTTTAAAAAGGATTTGTAAATGCTTATTTTCATGAAGGCTTCCCCTTAGTGATGACATCTTCACGTTTACCATCAAGCATATTTCGGGCCAGCTAACGACTGGTACCTTGGTAGAAAATGCTGAAAGCACCCACTGACGCTAACTGAAGCACGATGAGCAAATAATACAGTTATCTTCGGTCATGGCAAAAACTGGGGCGTAGTATCCACCACCTCCACTTATCACAGTTGTCCTGGCTAACGGCTCCATACTGAAATACCCGATTGACGCTAACCTGAGCCTCATAGGCCGCAGAACCTCTGCGGGCCTGGGCCCCTGAGTTTTTGGTGACTTCCCTGAGTTTATATCGAGTCCCCTCAGCTGATCTAGGACCGCTTTAGTTAACTAGGCTCTCACACTGAACTTGAAACCTATATGTCGCCGCTGAAGCCAATTAAGGTTTTCGGGGCCCTTTTATTGATATAGGGCCCCATCAACAGGTCCTGGGCCCTCTGAGCTAAAAACTGGAGCTCTGAGCTCTGAGCCCCAAGCTGGATTAGTGTCCCTTAAGCTGGTCATTGTCCCCTGGGTTGGTATCGTTTTCGTTTAACTGATATAGATCCCTTCAGCTTGTTTGGGGCCCGCTGTGCGTATCTGGACACTAGTTCGGCGAGCCACCCAGCTAGTCTGGCCCTATTAGTTTTATGGGCCTTCTGAGCTGCTGCAGGGTCCCCTCAGAGTGCCTGGGCCCCATGAGTTGAAAACTGAACCCCTGGGTTAGTTTTGGCTCCCTGAGCCTATTTAGAAACCGTTTAGATAGGTAGGCACCCCACGCTGGTCTTGAGAATCCTGTGTTGGCACTGAGGTCAAATGAGCTCGTCGGGCGCCCTTATCTAGGTCCCCCTAACTGGCACGGGCCCCTCAGCTGATTTTGGAGACCCAAAATCCCTCCTACCGGATTCCACCTACGCCAGATTTCCTGACCCCCTGAGGGCCCCTGGGGGCCATTGCAGATTTTTCCAGGGATCAGCGCTGGGGTCCCTCCCCCGAGACAAAGCTTACAACATGTCTCTGTCTATATACTCTAGCATCTGCCAGAGTTGAGCTAGAATCATTTTTAGGCACACTTCGCTTCCTCTCGTTACGGCGAATCATCAAATAATGCATAATATGACTATACTAGGTCAAAACATAAAAATGACCTGACCTATGGGTAGGTCAAGGTCACCATCTAGCCTAGCATAGTCAGTATGCATATGAATCAAGTCACAATAGCAATAAAAATGGTATCAAAATACGGGTTTTATCAATATTTCCTGCAAAGCAATTGACCCAAGTCTTAAAACCTGCTTAGGAAGCCCCAGATGAACTTTCAGAGGTAATATGTCTAAACTTGCAACATGAACCGATAAAGAGGCCTAGGATACTATGATTTGGGGAATCCGAAGGTATTCCAAGCGGCGTCTGCAGACATAGAACAATTTTTTCGGCAAATTTCCGTTTTACCCCATGCATTTTCAATGGAGAGGTCATGATTCGTACCTGTCCCTAGGTCATCGATGGGAAAAATCCCAGGATAAATCTATTAGTACTTTTTGGGCCCATTATATGGTACAAGCTTGAATTCGATAGGTTCACCCTTTTCTAACTTACGCCACCTTAAACATTTTTGGGATGAGGTCACTTGAACTGCGCTGGTGACCTGACCTGGGATGACACAACCTTAAATTTTGAGGGAAAGTTGCGGAATTGATCAATGATAAGGGGTGACAAGTACTGTGTCGCTTCGCGCCGACGTTTTTTCGTGCCACTGGGAGACCTCGAGGGGGTGTTCAAGCACCCGCCCCCCAACGGGTCGGAACGGGGCGTGAATACTCTAGAACAGGACTGAGGCCAAAAGGGAAGGCTCTAAACAATGTCTGCAATTTTTGAGGTCAAGGTCCTTCAAGGTCATTGACCTATTACGGCACAACCCAACAAATTATGCCTAATTTACGCTATAACTAGCGCTGTGCCCAAGCTTACCAATGACCTTTGATCAAGCATTGATCATCAAGGCCAGTGACCTTTAAAATTGACCTGTAACCTGGATCTAAACACTGAATAACCTTTACTTTGATGTAATTGCATGCGTCATAATAGGTGTCGTAACATTATGCAACGTCATTTAGGGGCTGTCCAGGAGTACCTGTGCTCATCAGGGACACTTATGCTCTCTGGAGGGGCCTTTGCTTCGATGAGGCCCCTGTGCCACCCAGGGGCGCCTTCGCTCCCCAATGGACGCAACCTAGCTATCCAGGGGCATCTTTGCTGTTCCGGGGGTGCCTTTGATACCCAGTGGCCAACGGGAGCTTTTTCTTATCCAGGTTCACCTTGGTATTTAGGGGCGTATTTTTATTCAAGGTAACCTATACTACCCAGTGGCGCCTACCCTATGCAAGGGGCGCTTAGGCTATCCAGGGGGCGGCAATTTGCTATACATAGGGCGCCCTTATGCTCTCCATGGGCACCTCATTCAGAGGGTGCCTCTGATATTCAGGGGCGCTTTTCCTATCAGCAGGGTACCTGTGCCATCTTGGGGCTATTCTTATCAAGGGACGCTGCTGTTATTCAGGAATACCTACACCACTGTCGAGGGTCGCCTTTGCTACCCAGAGGCGCCTTTACTTCTCAGGAAGTTTGGCGCCCGTGCTTTAAGGAATGCTTTGGCATCGATTGATTGCTCTATTATTGGGCTTAGGTGCGCGTGAACCTTGAGCTCATGTAGCGCCCATATTGTTGCTAAGAAACGCTTATGCTATCAAAGGGCGCCTTTACTATCCAGGGCCGCTGTTTTATTCAAGGCAGTCTGCTCTATCCACGGGCATCTGATATTTCGGGGGCGGTGCCTAGGTTATTCAGGAGGCGGTTTTTTCTCCACAGGGGCGCACTATTGCTTTCCAGGGGCGCCGTTACTGCCCGGGGGTATCTTTCTATCCAGGGGCGCATATGCTGTCTAGATGTATTTTTCAATCACAGACATGATTGAAATACATGCCCCTACGTTATCCTGGGTGCTTTTTGTCTCCGGTGAGGCGCTATTTTTCTCTTTCGGCACCAGTTTATTAAAGGGCACCTATGCTGTCCAGAGAACCTTTGTTATCTGGGGCTGCCTTCGCTACCCAAAGGGAACATTTTACTTTAATGGAGTGCCTATTTCCATCTAAGCGGCGCATATGCTGTCTTGGAGCGCCTTTGCAAACATGGGGCGCACTTTTCTATCCAGGTGCGCCTTTGCACTTGAGGGGGCGCCTCTGCAATCCAGGAGGAGCCCAAAATAGATGGAGAATAAAAATTCTGAAATAAGGCGCTCGAACACTAAAATAAAGTGACTAGTTATCAGAAAGAGGCGCTCATCTGCTTAGCGGGGAGGACTGCTGGTTGGTGAGGGCAGCGTTCTCGGAAGTGGGGCGCACATACTGAAAAAGACACCCGGTTGCAGCGATGGAGCACTAAGCCTTCAGTTATAGGTTAACGAAATGTGGTTTAAGGCAGTCCGTGCTCAAATTGAGCGCTCGAGCCCTGTAACAGAGCGCACGACTGTCGGACAGGTGTGCCAAACCATAGACAATAGGGAATCTGAAGATGGAAAGGGACACCTAGGATATCCTGGGGGCGCCTGTACTCTCAGGTGAGGCGCTTGTTTTCTTTCTCAGGCGCCTGGTTTATCCATGACCGCCTATGCTGTCCAGATCATCTATTTCAAGAAGGGTTAACTTTGCTGTCCAGGGGCGCCTTTGCTATCCAAGGGCACATATGATATATGTAGGGCGCTTTATGTAGAGGGCGCCTAGGCTGTCCAAGGGCGCCGTCCTAACCAAAGGCCGCCTTTCACTTCCCTGAAGTGCCTATTTCTATGTAAGGGGTGCATATATTATCTAGGAGTGCCCTTGATATACGGAGACGCCTTTTTGTCCAGCGGCGCCTTTGCTCTTGAGGGACGCTGCTCCAATCCAGGGTAGCTGAAGATGGATAAGGGACATCTATGTTATACAGAGGGAGCCTGTACTTTCCAATGGGGCGCTCATTTTCCTTCTCAAGCACCTAGTTTATCTAGAGAGCGCCTAGGCTATCCAAAGGCGCCTTTACTATCGAAGGGGTGCCTTCCTAGGGGCACCTTTGCTGTCCAAAGCACTTGTGTCCAGGGTTGTCTTTGCTGTCCAGTGGCGCCTCCAAAAGTGCATATGATATCCGTGGGCGCTTTATCCAGTGGGTGCCTAGACTATCAAAGGGCACTTTTTCTATCCAAGGGTTGCATTTATTTTCCTGAAGTGCCTATTTCTATCTAAGGGGCTCCTATTCTGTCCAGGGCACCTATGTTTCCAAGATTTGCCTTTGCTGTCCAGGGACGCCTTTGCTATCCAAGGGCACCTTTCTTAACCAAGGGGCGCATTTTGCTTTCCTGGAGCACCTATTTCTATCTAAGGGGCGCATATGTTATCTAGGAGCGCCTTTGATACCAGAAGGCGGCTTTTTGTCCAAGGGCGCCTTTGCTCTTGGGGGCGCTGCTCCAATCCAGGGCAGCTGAAGGTGGATAAGGGGCATCTATGTTATACAGAGGGAGCCTGTATTTCCCAGTGGGGCGCTCGTTTTCCTTCTCGGGTTCCTAGTTTATCCAGGGGGCGCCTAGGCTATCCAAAGGCGGCTTTTCTATCGAAGGGTGCCTTCCTAGGGGTGCCCTTGCTACCCAGGGGCGCCTTTGCCGTCCACAGCACTTGTGTTATCCAGGGTTGTCTTTGCTGTCCAGGGGCGCCTTTGCTATCCAAGGGTGCATATGACATCCATAGGGCGCTTTTTCCAGTGGGCGCCTAGGCTATCAAAGGGCGCCTTTTTCTGCTCAAGGTGAGCATTTTATTTTCCTAAAGTGCCTACTTCTATCTAAGGGGCGCTTATGCTGTACGGGGTACATATGTTACCAAGATTTGCCTTTGCTGCCCAGGGGCGCCTTTCCTAGTCAAGGGCGCCTATGATATCCGTAGGGCGCTTTTTCCAGTGGACGCCTAGGCTATCAAAGGGCGCCTTTTTCTGCCCAAGGTGAGCATTTTATTTTCCTAGGGCGCCTACTTCTATCTAAGGGGCGCTTATGCTGTCCGGGGTACATATGTTACTAAGATTTGCCTTTGCTGCCCAGGGGCGCCTTTCCTAGCCAAGGGCGCATATGATATCCGTAGGGTGCTTTTTTCCAGTGGGCGCCTAGGCTATCAAAGGGCGCCTTTTTCTGCCCAAGGTGATCATTTTATTTTCCCAAGGCGCCTACTTCTATCTAAGGGGCGCTTATTTTGTCCGGGGTACATATGTTACCAAGATTTGCCTTTGCTGCCCAGGGGCGCCTTTCCTAGCCAAGGGCGCATATGATATTCGTAGGGCGCTTCATCCAGGGGGCGCCTAGGCTATCCAAAGGCGGCTTTTCTATCGAAGGGGTGCCTTCCTAGGGGCGCCTTTGCTACCCAGGGGCGCCTTTGCTGTCCACAGCACTTGTGTTATCCAGGGTTGTCTTTGCTGTCCAGGGGCGCCATTGCTATCCAAGGGTGCATACGACATCCGTAAGGCGTTTTTTCCAGTGGGCGCCTAGGCTATCAAAGGGCGCCTTTTTCTACCCAAGGTGAGCATTTCATATTCCTAAAGCACCTATTTCTATCTAAGGGGCGCTTATGCTGTCCAGAGCACCTAGGTTACCAAGATTTGCCTTTGCTGCCCAGGGGCGCCTTTCCTAGAACAGGGCGCATATGATATCCGTAGGGCGCTTCATCCAGGGGGCGCCTAGGCTATCCAAAGTCGGATTTTCTATCGAAGGGGTGCCGTCCTAGGGGCGCCTTTGCTACCCAGGGGCGCCTTTGCTATCCAAGGGTGCATATGACATCCGTAACGCGCTTTTTTCAGTGGGCGCCTAGACTATCAAAGGGCGCCTTTTTCTACCCAAGGTGAGCATTTTATTTTCCTAAAGCGCCTACTTCTATCTAAGGGACGCTTATGCTGTCCGGGGTACATATGTTACCAAGATTTGCCTTTGCTGCCCAGGGGCGCCTTTCCTAGCCAAGGGCGCATATGATATCCGTAGGGCGCTTCATCCAGGGGGCGCCTAGGCTACCTGGGGGCGCTTCATCCAGGGGGCGTCTAGGCTACCTGGGGGCGCTTCATCCAGGGGGCGCCTAGGCTACTCAGGAGTGTATTAGTTCCCCATGGCGCAATCTTGCTATCTAGTGGCGCCTTTTCTTTGCCGGGGCGCTTTTGTTAGCTTTCTAAATTTCATCTGCAACATTTTACTGGGGCGCAAAAGACCAGTAAAGGCGTCTAATGTTTGGGCAGGGGCGCTTTGCCATGGTTTTAAGGACTATGTGTTAATTCAAGTGGAATAAGTGGTATCTACCACCTTGGCGCACGAGATGGGTACAGGCGCGCCACTCATATCGGGCGCCTTCGGCGCCCGATATGAGCTAAGCTCTACTGGGGCGCTTGGGAGCTAAGGCGGGGGGGGGCCGGGCCCCTGGGCCCCCTTGGATCCGTCACTGAGTCTGTCCCAAATTATGCTTGCCCACCGCTTATGATTATCGTTGCTATTGCAGGCATTCATCTCATTTTACTTTTATTCATCAGACCATTACAGGAGGACGTCTTTTGAGCCACCTGAGAAAACCACGGTCCACAGGCCCCTGACCTGGCTAGCTTCTAACTAGCATTCTCACTAACCGGTTTCTAGGGAGGATGGTCGGCTCAGTGAATAATAACAGTCTCCTGAGTCACCGGACCCTGGTTCGAATCCTGGCAGAGCCTCTGAATAAGTGGATCCGATCCCCTTGAATCCCTCCCAACAGGATGAGAGCTGGCAATGCCGTATACCCTTGGCATTTGGTGCGTAAACCCCCCAAATAATTATCAATCAGTTTCTAGCTGTCCTTACCCTTCGCCCGGGTGGGGGTCTTTTTAGACCCCCTCGGGTTTTTCCGAAGTGACCAAAAAACAGCGGCGCGCAGCGCCGCCAAACTTGGTCTAGCTATTCCTTCATCATTTTTACATCTTTCCTTAAAATTTTGGCTCAAGGACATATCAGGTCAGGTCACCAGGCCAGGTGAAGTGACCTCACCTCAAAAAAATACTTAGGACCGCATAACTAAAAGAAGGGTTAATCGATCAAGTTGAAACTCATACCACATATTGGGCCCACCAGGAGCTACAACATTTTTTCCGGGATTTTTGATATTGGTGACCTAAGGTCATGTGCAGAGCATGACCTCCCCATTGTCAATACATGGGGAAAATCACGAAATGAGCTTTTCTCAGTAAGTATGAATGGAATCAACTTCAAACATCGGTTGTGACTTGCTCTTAGCCCACTTCTGAAGCTGATGCCAAAATGTTTGACTTGTGACTTTTAAAAGGTCACCTAAGGTCAAATAAGCATTTTTTGGTGTTTTTCTCTATAAATTTTGAGTAAACTAAGATAGAGCTTTTATTTTGTCACCAAAGTGTTTGTATAGTCACTGGAAGTCAAATGATGTACATCATGACTATACCAGGTCAAGTAAGGTCAGAACGTTGACCTGGGTCAGGTCAAATTCTTAAATTTGGCCTGGCATAGCAATATCATATATCATTCGATTTGTATTGACGAGAGGATTGCAATGGTGCATAAACTATGGCTGTATCTTGTTTGGTTTGGAAGCTATCAGCGAAAAAGTAAACGCCCTTATGCATGGGTGGCTATGGACATTCCCAAGAATATGTCCAATATTTAGTGACCTGTAGCTCCTTAGGCTTTGACCTGACACGAAAATGAATGCCGCTGTAATGAAAGCTCATCTCAAGAGCTTTCGAATGGTGTTTAAAAAATGTTTCTAGCTATCATAGTTTCTGAGATAGATGAGGTTTTCTTAGTACACCTCATATTAACGATTTTGACCTGTTTTGACCTCTGGTGACCTTGATATTGACCTGACAAGAAACATGACTGAAGTATTTTTGATATCATTTTTGAAGAGCTTTCGATTGCCGTTTTGCGTTTTTTTCTAGCTCTCTTAGTTTTTGAGATCGTGGGGGGTCTTTTTTAGCCCCCACCAGGGCGAAGGTGGCTCGTACCCTCCACCGGGGCAAGGGTTATCTTCTGACCTGTCCTCAGTTTCACCCGGCCGCGGCTGTGGGGCCGTATGTTGACGGGTACGATCCGAAACCCTGCCTTGTAGGCGTACTTCGCAAACCGGGCCTTGTACAGCTGCAGAATGAGGGTCACCGGTCAAATGAGATGTTGTGGTGGTGGCAGACCAAGCCCTTGAAACGCGAACAGTTTTACTTTTATGGGATATAATTAGCATGTGCTTGCAGGGGCCTCGCGGCGGATATTCCAGCGGAGGAACGAAACCTAGCAATGGAATGGAAACCTATGTTCATTCGCTCCGATGTTCGGTCGGTTAGGCAGGGAAGTGCAAAACTCTTGCTGTTTTAAAAACTGATGCAGTTTCAGGAAAAAAGCGAAACGAAACGTTTCCGTCCCAAAATTAGACATTTTCAGCAATACTCCCGACCAAAAGCGGGAGCCGCCCCTCCACTTTTTGCCCGGGGGGCGCGTTTTTGTAAGATTGGGAGTCCGGCCTTCAGGTCCCCCGGTGAAAATTCCCTTTGTTCATGTCCGCGAGATGGTTTAAATTAAATTAGATTGACAATTTTTTGGTGACACCTGAGATACATGAACAAATTTATTTTCTAAGAATAATTACTATCACTCATAACAAATAGCAACCACCCCGCAAATATCCTGTGAGAAGAGCCTGGGGAACCTCACTCTCATATTTTTAATTATCATGTTGATAATGTCTTATGCCTATATCTTAAACATAAATTCAAAACATAATTGTGATAAAATACAGACTAAGTCACCGGCACTAACTTCTACCATGAGACCTCGCATCTTGTTTAAAAAAACGTCAACTGACGGGCACATACCTTTTTAGAAAGGTTAAAAACTTTCCGGTACTGTTTTCCTCCATCAACTGCGGTTTGTATGGGGAAAAACAGCAGCATGATATCCGGCCAGTCGCCAGCGCCACACCTCGCCTCTCTGGCGTAGCAGGTTGCGTTGTTGAAGGGACTGCTGACGAAACCAATACCCTCCATTGCGCTGTGAGACATCAGCGGACCTGCGGAATAGAGTTGATTAGGTGACACAGAGACTTCTTGGGATAAAGGATGCTGCACCGCGGGGCATGCAATTAGTATTACTGTAATTAGTAATATGCAATTACTGCACCGTTAGACACGATTTGGTTGTGGCTATGTCTGGGGCACAAACCACTTTCACTCTGATTGAAGCTTTCCAACGTTTCAACAAACAGAAATCGCCTAAACACGTATCCGTAAAAAAGTCATAGCACTCTAATGCAAACAATACTCTACGCTCTCATCCTTGTCTTATAAGGTTCCGGTCCTGGGCTCAAGTCCTGGCGGAGCCTCTGAATGAGTTGGTTTAGTCCTCCAAATCGCTGCCAACAAGATGAGAGTTGGCGACGCCGTATGATCTTGACAGTTGGTGCGTCGTTAAACCCCAACAATCATTACTCTACACCCTATCCCTTCAGTCGCCAGGTTCAGCGGGCACCTTAGCCCTGTTCCATCTGTCAGCACAGTTTTGTCAGCAGGACTTCTAACCTCTCCTCCAGAAAAGTAGCATCAGTACCATAATCGCCTTTTGCTTGTGCTAAGCAAAGGGAACTTAATCCTTTATACCATTAAAAATATTAAGCTGCCACTTCGCGCACTTACTATTTTTCATCAGCGCAAACAGCACGCCATCAGCCCGTAAAACCTCTAGAACTAGTTCCCGGGGAGAGGCTACAATCCTGTGACATAGACGCAACACGGCCCGCTGATTGGTGCTGACAAAACTGTGCTGACAGCTGGAACAGGGCTCTTGTTTACTCTGCTCTTCCCTCCTCTGTTCGTTCCTTCTCTTGCACTCACCCCGGCGATATTTTTTCATGTCCTTGATGGATTTTGCGCGCAAAAGCTGCTTGAGAGTCAGACCATGCTTCTGCTTATGGTTGACGAGGAAGTCGATGCCGCCTAGTCCATAGTGACTCTGCAGGTTTTCGCCAACTCCGGGAAGGTCTTGAATACAGTGGATCTGCCAACGAAAACGAAACGATATTGCCTCATAGCCTGGGAGTCACAGGTCGAGCACATACGATTTTACTGAGCCGGACACCAGTTTGAAGGTCACTGGTGTCGCTTTGGGAGTCTTTAACAAACTTATTTTTCCCCCACCGTCAATTTTAGCGCACCCCGGCAAGAAAATTTAAGCATTGGTGTATGAATGACACATAGCACGACTTGACAAATGTATACTAAATGCAAGTACAACTAGTACCAGTTGGCCATCTTTGAAAAGGTTAGAAATGCAATTCACCAAGAACTACATTGGAAACATTTACTTAGGGTACACACGGCCGGTAGGGATAACCGGTAAAAAACTCATGGATCGAGTCAGATGCCTTCTTTGGGGAATGGTCCGTCCCCTGGTTTTCCAGTCTGGGGGAAGAGCGTCTCCTCATTCCCAACTTGCGACTTCTATGGTAAAGAACCCTTTCTCCAATTTAATACCGAGGCTCACACTTGGCAATATTTATGAATACAAGGCTGCCTGGTAATCCCAGTTATCAAGATGCTTCAGAAAGAACAACCAAGGAAAACATTCGGTAAAAATAGCTTTCGATGATATCTAAGTACTCGGATTTGTGTTAGGAATCGATATGATTACCCCGTGAGAAAGAAGTTCGCTGCATGGTCCAACGCCGGACAGTTTCAGAAGCTGGGGAGATTTGAACGTGCCGGCGCTGATGATGACCTCCTTCTTGGCCCAGACGACGTACCTGTAGATGAATGTGCTCATATAAATAGCCGAAGCTTGGGACATGCCAGGTACGTTAATAGGACCACTATGAGTATGCTGAGGGTCTGGTTGGCGCACTCGGCTCGGCCTATGACATTCTGTATGCGCAGGATGTCGGGGTTCGAGCCCACCCAGAGGCAGGATTTGGCGCCCTGCCCTAGCTCAAGCCTAGCTTATTCCCCTTCTCCCTTCCACGCCATAGGACCTCAGCAGTTGGTGCGTCGTTAAACCCAAAAATTATTATGAGTATGCTGACGACAGATCTCACACAGCAAGATCAGTATCTCACTTCGTCATCCTGAAGCAACAACAATCCAAACAAAGAACAAACAAAGAGCCGCCCCGGTAGCTGAGTTGGTAGAGCGCTGGGCTCCGGCCCGCTGCTTAGAAGCATGCAGTGGCAGTGCATGTCCAGGCTTGGGATCGATTCCCCTGAGACGCTCCGGCGTCAATAGTTTACCCGACGTACAGGTCGGCTGGCAACTGACTGGTGAAAGGGTGACCTGAGCGGGGCGGCCGTCCCTGTGCTTTGTGGGACGTTAAACTTTGGCTTCTAAATTAACCCTTCATTGTGTGAGCTGTTCGTTCGGATGGTGGGGTCGGGGTCTCCGTGGCAAGTCCCTCGGTGACTTTAGTGAGACTCCGACTCCAACAGTCGAACTGGCAACAACTTGAACAAAATTTATATATAAAAAATCCTTCCATTAATAAAAGATATCCATCCAGTCAGAACCTCACCGTTTCTTGTGTTTGACGTATACAACTCCGCGGGCCCTCTTGGTATGCGGATCGATAAGAACACGCGTCACGTGACAATGCAGCTGGACGTGTAGATTGTAGCGGTGTGAGGCGGGTGTTAGATAGCCTCGGGCTGTGGACCAGCGCTCCCCCATCCAGCTGTGGGTCTGGTGCAGTGTAAAGCCTGTAATGGTCGGAAAGTTAGAGGTTGGAGGACAATGGTTTTACCAGGAGGGTGGGTCATTGATATCTAAGCAATCGCAATTGGGAAAGTATCGACATTCGAGGAAAGGGATGCTCTCCATTAACACGCGCCCCTCTGGGGGGCGATATTCGCCCCCCCTCCTGGTTTTCCCCATATAGCTCAAACACGAAGAGATGCAGAACAACGAAACTTACGGTACCTTATACCCGATCAATTTTACATCTGACCAAATTTTCGAGTTAGGTCATGTCTGGTCAAGGAAATATTCAAGGTCAAGTGACCCGACCTCAAAACCTAAAATCACGAGTTTGAAGCGGCGCCCAGGGAACATCAGCAAACCGATCGGTTTGAAACTTCCAAAATATGATAAGGTCATTAGGGTCTACAAATCTGCTATCTCAGAATTTTTATATTGTTGACCTAAGGTGGGGTCAATTTTTTGGTCACCCCATTATATCATAAGTCTATGGTGAAAAATAGAATGGGCTCGTTTTCCGTAAATACTGGATAAATAAAGCTGAAAATCCTCAAACCGTCTATTGTTACCACGATCTTGACCAAAAGGCTGAGTTTTTGAGCATCTGACCTATCAAAGGTCATATCAGGTCACGGGAGCATAGAATGATTGTTTTGCCAATAACTTCTGACTGAATTGAGATAAAGCTCCCAGTTTGCTTGCATTGTGCTTATAATGTCACGAGGAGTCGATTGATATGCAGCATGACCATACCAGGTCACTCTGTGAACCTGACCTAGCTCGAGGTCAGGTCATTTTCACTATTTGACCTAGCTTTCCATTAGATATGTTTTGCAGCGTCATTTCCTAGTAAAAGCAGGTCAACTACTTGTTTAATTATTATAGAGGCATGGGCTGGTATTACTATGGATTGTTCTGACTCCTTTCAGACAGAATAGCGTGTGACGCAACCCTCGTATATCAGTTGTTACACCCTGGTGAACGACTTATCGACATTTTCTGGTCAATAGAATAAAAGATATAGATATACACAAAAGAATAAACAGGAACAGACGATTTAATTTTTTATTTCTTAGGATACTTCCCTATTTAAACATTAGAACTCACTGTTTCTTCTGATCTGGGATTCCAGCATCCACACTCGTCACGGACCTTCAGCGGTTCATCGGCTACAACCGACGATGGACATGGAGTTTAGCGGGGGTGTGGAGGCCTGATCAACCAGACCAGGGTACAGCCGAGCCCAGGGGAGAAGCCACAATTCCAGCGTGACGCACAGCAAGAGGGCTTACCAGGTATCTGATATCCTGTGGGCGTCTTTTCGGATCTTTAAGCGGGTCAGAGGCCAAAAAAGTGTTCATCATGTCACCATTGAAAATATTGAACCATAAATGTGTCACAAGTTCAGGCTACAAAATGTGTCACGTTTTTCGTTAGTAAGATACCCATGGATACTCCTGGACTATCCTAGTTGTTGAAAAACATTACTAGTTCAAATCGCAGGTGCCAATTTCGGCGATTGTTTCCGTTATTGGTCTGGAGGAAGCATGATGGCTAGGTTTGGTCACCCTGCTCACATTGTGCTGTCACCATTTAAAAGCCAAAATGGTAGGTTTTTCTACCCCTGAAGCGGGTATTCTGCTTCTTATTCCGAGTGGTTTTACATATATTATCTATTATCCTGCTTTTTAATTCGGTTAGAGGCATAGTGAAGCCACGCGTACACCAGACTTCATAAAAGTTGCTCAGTGTTGTTTCTGCCGACTCACGCGATTGGTGACGACCATTGAAGTCTCCAATGATGAACCCTGCACTGACGGCAGCCTTTAGCCAGAGCGGGGCCAGATCGGAGTGGTAGGGTGGCTGGGACACCCGCATCGGTCCTTTGACCCCGTGGTAGGCTGAAAAAGAGAATAGACGTGATGACAATTGTGATGGTTCTGGAATGGAGACAAGTGACTTAGTATTGACGGAATTATTGTCTCTCATTATGTATCTATATATTTAGATATATACCCATACATCTATATATCCATCTAGCTATTATCTTTCTACATCATATATATATATATATATATATATATATATAGCTATCTCTTTATCCATCCATCTATGTATCTCTCTATCTCTATCTCTATCTCCCTCTCTCTCTCTCTCTCCACTCAACTTACGACTATGCCGAAGGTAGGGATCTTGATTATCCTCTGCTCGAATGAAATATGGAAGCAGATCGTCATAGCCCCACCCAGGGTTTCCAAGTGCCTCCCATTGGTCGAAATCGTGCCTGTTACCACGGATGTAGGCCATTCGGTTGAAGGCCGAGAGCCCTCCCAGCATTTTTGGTCTGGGAAGTGAACAGCGCTGCAAGGAGACAAACAGAAGAATCCATGTAAATATGTGTCTACATTTTGGAGTATTTCGATATTAAGCATCGCCGTCAGGCTTATGAATGTATCACAAACCGCAGTTTTATGTTTCCGGGCAGTTTTTCTCTAATAGGATGGTAGTGTATTTTAAAAACATAATGGTTCCAAGAAGCTAAAGAAAAGTGTAAATCAAATGCGAACAAAGAGGTTTACTGCCTTAAACAGAGGTCAGAAAATTGAAAGCTAGCCAAAATAGTTG
This sequence comes from Lepas anatifera, assembly GCA_034440635.1. Classification (NCBI taxonomy): domain Eukaryota; kingdom Metazoa; phylum Arthropoda; class Thecostraca; family Lepadidae; genus Lepas; species Lepas anatifera. The sequence continues at coordinate 808,117 of JAOTON010000147.1, forward strand.
GATAAAACCTCGGAGAACAGAAAGATTATATATTCTCAAAAACGTAGACAGCTACCCATTGAAGTAAAGATAATCCCTTTGATATAGTATGGTATTAAATATAGCACCTAAACTCCTCCCTTCTGGTGTTGAAATCAAATAGAAACCTACCCTGAATGGTATGCATTTATATGTGGTACAGTCATTCCATTGAATCGTAGTATGAATAAAGAACATAACGTATCAGGGTACCTCAAAATACATTTCGCATTGAACTGAAACCAGCTTTTACACCTTTCCAGTCATGCCGATACAGAATCCGGGATCCTTCCGCGCCCTGAACTTCCAGTCATACTTCTCGTCCCCGTAGACGCGCGGGCTGAAGAGTGGTCCTTCTGTGTAGTGTGTCCCGGCCCCTCCGGCCTCCAGAAGCAGCACGTGGCTGTAGGGGTGTTCGGAGAGGCGTGCCGCCACCACAGAGCCAGCGGTGCCCCCACCCACTGCCGAACGGCGTCATAGTCTCACCTTCAAACTCGTATTCCACGCCCTTAGTGGGCTCCCGATTCACGCTTGCTCCATTGGGGAGGAGGTGGTATTGAAACTCCTCAATCTCGGCTCCTATGCGGGCTATCGGGAAATAAAAATTGCGAGCGATGAAAGACAGCACATAAGAAATAATTTTGAAACTGCATTGGTCACTTTTTGGCTCAAATCCAATCACTTTTTGGCTGTCGGCGCCCACTTGGGTAGGCGCCCCCCCTCAGTAGAGCCCCGTGGGATCCGAAGGAGGAAAGGTGGAGGCGCCCCCCCCCTGGGGGGAAATGTGCCCCCTTCCGAAAATCTTACACACCCGCTCGAAAATGGAATCAGCTGTCCCTGTTTCTAGGTCACATCAGGTCAAACATAGGATTTGACCTTATCCGACCTTTTTCCGAGTAATAACTAACACACGCCCCGATGGGGTCTCTGGCATGACACAACCCGCTGGGGGGTATTTCACCCCCACCCCCGCCCCTTCGTAACTCATTTTTCAGGAGAGCTAAACAAAAAATACGGACGGCGCTTAAAGATCTTGACAAGACAAAGAGAAATTGTAAGAACTATTTTTATGTCAGGTCAATATTAAGGTCAGCATAAGTCAATGAAGGTTCCATAGGCCTATAACAGGACAGTGCACGTTTTCCCCTCTAGATTTTTACTCAGCGGAGCTAGAGCAAATAGGTATGCATCATTGGATTCTCATCATTGTTGCAAATCGATATAATATGTATAATATGACCGTGCTCGGTCAAATGATGAATATGACCAGACATCGAGCTAGGTCAGGGTCACAGGGTGACCTGCTATGGTCATGCTGCATATCAGTCGACTCCCCGTGACAATATAAACACAATGCAATACAAAAGAAGCTTTATCTCAATTCAGTAAGAAGTTATTGGCAAAATCGTTGCTGGATGCTAATGTCACCTCAAATGACCTTTGAGAGGTTAGGTAGTAAAAAACTCAACCTTATGGTCAAGATTGTGGTAAGAATTTGCAGTTTGAGGATTTTCAAGTTTATCTATCCAGTTTATACTGAAAAAGAGTTCTTCCTATTTTTCACCATAGACTTATAATGGGGTGACTAAAAAATCTACCCCACCTTTGGTCAACAACATAAAAATTATGAGATACCACATTTGTAAACCTTAATGACCTTGCATGTTGTGAAAGTTTGGAAGTGATTGGCAGGCAAATGTTTCTTAACCCTATTTCCGTGGGCTCCCGGCTACCCCTATTTCCGGCAGGGGGGCAATATCGGCCCCCTAAGATCTCGTAATCTAACCGGCCGATTTTGAAAATTCAAGTGCCATAGATTCCTCTGCTGCTAAACTTTATTTTGAAAAAGAAAATTTCAAAATTTTTATTTTTAGGAGAAGGTCGTGCAAAATATACAATTTTTGTGTATTTCTTAGATTTTCCATAACCCTTGTCTCTGTTGTACGATTTTCACAAAACTAGTTCGATTTACAAATAATTGACCCAAAATTTTCATATACTGAGTTACGCAAAATTCGAAATTCAATGGCAGTTCCAGGACCAGGACTATGAGGGGAAATATATACAACCGAAAAGTTTTTGTTACGCGGATTAGAAGCCGTCATATACTGCTTGGCATCTTTGACACATAAATAAATGAGAAAAAGTGAAAAACTCATCGGGCGGATGCAGTAAGGTAAAAAGTGGGGTAAAATACATACCAACAATATGCGAATGGTATGCATGAGTATATTAGTCCTCGACTAGTTGAATTTAATTTCTGATAATTTTTACCCCCCATGGCGCTCTGGGAAAGGGGGTGACATAGGCGGATCAAGGACTCGTCGTGGGGGGTGGGGGTGAATGGAAACACATTTTCAATATACAACGATATTGAGTCGCGGCGGTGATACTGGCTGGGAATATACATTTTGAAAATGTGTGTGACTGGACACGCTCTGGTATCTATTGGGTTATAACTATTTTGATTTTTCATATACCCAATTGTATTGCCCTGACCGGCTGTAAGCAGTCTTCTCACTTACTAACGTTTAGTCCTTCTTGATAACATTCCCCCATTTTGAACTGCTGTAACCGCCCCTGATGAATACAAATAGTGACAATTGTGAATGCACTATCATCTCACATAAAAATGATTATAAACCATATACTGGTATCGGATCCGAGACGGCTTCCTTTTACAAAACCCATCGCATACATATCTTGGTTTGTGGATGAACCTCCCAAAACCGCCATAGCTCCGCTCCTGGTAAATATATAATCTTGAAATTTCGAAAACCTGCCTGTACTGTTTTGGAAAGTCGGTTTCAGTTCTTCGAGCCGTTTCGGATATTCTCAACCTGGGGCATTAGCCCCCTGCCAATGGTTAAGCGCCGCTTGAAACTCGTGATTTTAGATTTTGAGGCCGAATTGCTTGACCTTGAATAGTTTCCCGATCTTACATGACCTAGTCTAAAAATTTGGTCTGATGTGTAGAATTGACTAGGCATACGGTGTTGTAAGTTTCGTCGTTCTGCGACTCTTTTTCCTGCGTTATCTGGGGAAAACTATGAGGGGCGCATTTTTCCCTCCCCCTTCCCCCCAGCCAGGCGCGTGTTATGTCTCAGAATTTAATTCAGCTACTTTCTAGTGTAGAAAAATGTATCATTCCAGCACACTTCTATGTGAGTATGCTTTGCATTCATTAAATAGGTGAAATGTATCCTATAAATGCATACGTATGTATGTAAATATAATGTTTATGTACTCAATCTTTTAAAATTTACACTAACCACATATTAACACATTGCCTGCGTGAGAGTCCGAGGCAGACAACCACCTCAATCACAATGATCTCACCGATAATGTAGTCGTATGCTGATCGTCTCGGTTTATCGATATCGATATCGTATGGATTCTCTACCGCAGCAGCAGGTTGGAGGAATAAACAATCTGAGACCAATGATAACCAGAACATGGTCGTCAGATATCCAACACAGCCACGGTGTACTCGGATAGCATTTCGGCGCATCCAGCCTTGCAGACCTCGGAGTATCGTTAGAAGTCTGGACATCGCCATGTTTTGCGGCTTCCTTCCTCTTCTCAAAGGAAAGCTAACGCGATGATGGTATTCAGGGGCCAGTTGACGATTTCTTTAGCAGAATATTTCCATCTTGACTTGATCTATTTTGACGGATGTAGCATACCTTACGACTCGAGCCTTAGCTTAATCATAACACCACTGGCCTTTCCATGTCGTGCGTCATGAGCTGGTACCTTGCTCTTGCTGTGTCATTATCAAAAAGCTTCTTTACACCTGTAGGTATATCACACCGACTGCAATTTTGGGTTGTACAGCGACACAAACCGTTGAATGTCACGCAGAAGTTAGTCAGTTAGCTACCACAGCGAAGTTCTCTACGAACCATTTGCTTGTCCAAACCAAAGGCCTACGCCTGTTCACACCAAAGACTTGAACCTACCACTCAGAACTAACGCATCCCACAGACCGCTCAATTCCCGGCCGCTGATAGCTGCAAGAGCTCTCGAACCAAACACTGCGACTGAAACGCTCCAAAGAGGGTAGCTGGGGCGTCCGCTCCGTGGGTGCGTTACCGACACTATAGTGTTGGTCTGTGTCACTGACCTGGACTGGTCTGGAACCAAACCAAGCCACTTGTTTTGTGGCCAGGTCAGGACGGGTTAGGCCAAAGTGAAAGGTTACCGCCTGCAATATACGGCGAGAGGTGAAAAGTGAATGTGGGGCGTTGAATGAGTGCAGCCAATGCTCATTTTTCACCAACAAAGTGACGAAAAACTATGTTCATGATATTTTATGATACAGTGAATCGATTATTTTAACCTAGTGACATTTCAAGATGGCCAGGTGATTTTTGTTTGCTCACTTAATTAAGGAAATCGAAGCACAAGTTTCCTTCCACGTCTGGAGACAAATTTTCATTTGACCAGAGAGGTGGATATTTCATGCCATTTTAGGCTACCGAACACACGGAATATAGGTTTATGTGTTCTAATGTTCCCCTCTGTGAATATTATTTGCCTTTAACCTCGATTACCTGCCTACATGCTTCAAAGTTTGGTCGGGGAGCAGAGGTTCTTCCAGCGAAAGTCAATTGGACTGAATGGTGTCCACCTAACAACTGGAACTGTCAAAGATCAAGGGCAATCTGGAAGTGCTTTCCTGGGCTGAGTTTTAACAGGCATCGTTTTGATCGGTTTCACTTTGGTAATTCCAGGTGGTGTCTCCTGTCGAAGCAGTGGTCCCTAACTAACAATGTCTGCGTTGTTGTTGAACGCATTTCCCAAAACACTGCGTTTGATTGAACCAACAAAAACGACGTACCTGGCTTCTTGAAAAACCAGCCACAGCTCATTGATCTGCTGATTTCGCCCGCGGTCAGCACCCCTCCCACCACCAACCATTATCGTTCACAACTACCGCCTGCTCTACTTGACTGGAAATACCTCGTCAACTGTTTAGAGAATTTACACGCTGGTCGTGAACATCAGTCCAAAACCAGCTCCGGTTTCGCCGCAGTATCACCCTGACCAGATCAATTACGTGCCCCGCAGCTTCCGGGACTTTATTACTACGCGGCGCATGCGTCACCCTCTCCGGCGCGGTTCTATGACGTCATAGAAGTGGCACCCCTGTGTGATCGGGGGCGATGCGGATACCATCAACCTCGATACGGATACCATCAACCTTGATTATAACGGAATCAGTCTGGTATCAGATCTATGGTGAGGTGGATACCTAGAGGCATTTTTGGTAACGGAAGTCTTTCCGAGTGGTTGTATCTTCACTGCTTGCGCCTAATGTATAATGGCGGAGATGCACTGTAGTGTTTTCAAAACAGACTCTGTTCAGGTACTCTTATGTTATCAAGTTCAGAGGCGTACCCAGCCGGTTGATTGAGAGCCGGGCGGAGGGGGTGGGGTGGGGGTGAAAAAACCGGGTCGATGAGGAGTGTGGTCTTGTGCTTGGCTGGAATAAACTAGTGTAGTAAGTAAATTCTTTACATCAAGTATACCCAAAAATATCTTCAAACGAGAAGAGCCGTTCAGATATCTCAAGTGCACCGTGACGAAGCATTTCTGCACTGCATTATTGATTAGAAAATCAACCGTGCTCGAAAGGCAAAAATGCCTTTTAGAATGTTTCTCATTGCGTGTACAACCGAGGCTGACAAGAAGTTGTGTTGTCTTCCATGTACCATTTGGCAGGGTAATACTGTGAAGTCTGGCCTGTTCGTGGGCTCCTCTCATTGCTAATGACTTTCGGACATCTTTACCAAGGAGCGACATGCTAGTGGATCCAATCGGCAGATTAAAAAGGAGATCTCTGTGTATACGGCGACCCGATTAGTGCCCCTTTGAAGGCGTATCTGTGCTTGTTTTTGTTTTAAACATACGACGTTTTAATTGTGACCATGTATTGTATGTATTTTAGGTTTATTTTTATCCTAACTTCGCCTGTAATTGGGTTACACTCTAAATACCTGTTGGCGATTAATACAAGATACAAGAAAAGGCCTTCCGTTTTTATTCGTCTTTAAGGAGAGTCTGTTGCGCTCTCAAAGAGGGAAGTACCTTCCGAACGGACAAAAATGATTAAAATGTTTTTTTTACGAATACGTCGCAAATACGTTTCCGCGTTGAAGTGTGCCATAACGGCATTGGGCCGAGGTTGGGGAGAACAGAGAAGATGGAGAGCAGCTTCTGTCGAAATAAAATTGGTTGATGATGGGTACAAGTGCCGACTTCATTTTGTTATTGGAAGAATTTGTATGCTTTTGGCTGTATGTAGTGCTGGTGTTAATTGTTTGTTACGTTTCTGAATATGCAATATTAAGCGTTGATGGGGTAACAGTCAGATGGCTCAATTTACCTCCTGACGGGACAAGTTGAGCCAGTCTGTAACTCAGGGGCGAATCCAGGACCTCATTTCTTGGGAACTAGGGGGCTCGACCCTCCTCCGACTTTGCCTCGAAGCAGCCTCTGGGTATACTAAAGCTACTCTGACATTTCGGGAGCTTGAACCGTCCTAGCCCTCCCTTGTATTCGCTTTTACGGCAGCATTATATTTTCAAAGGCATGTTTTCAATACCGTGCGTCATGTAATGAAGGGGAGGGAGGAATGCCACATCTTAGCTGTCTGGCTTGGAAATATAAGACAAGTTTGAAATGAACTCTGAAGCGGCACGCTTGCTCATGTTGCGTCACTGCCCATCTTCCCATGATATTTTCTCATCTTAAAGGGGTAACTTTAGGCTAGGATAACAATAGAAAACTCAGCACAGGACAAATTTGTAAATATTAAACGCAATAAATGAACGCCTGTTCTGGGATGAGTTCAGCCTTACCGTGTTTTTATTGACCAGAGTTCGTTGACTATTATCATCACCACCATCATCATGCCACATCATCCTTGCGGCTCAACTTACTCCGAGTGCCCTCTGCATTTCTGAGCCGGGTGATATAAAAAACTGCTAAAACTGAGGGTTCAATTCTGACAAAATCCTGCCCAAACAATAAATGAATGTTGGCGGTTGCGTCACAAAGAAGACCAAAGCTTTATTGGAGGTTACTGCACAGATAACTGACCAAAGATAAATTCAATTTTGGGGATAAAAATCACTATCTTTGTTGAAAACTTACATTTTTATTCAAGATATTAGCAGGGAATTCGAGAACAAACCAGGACAACTTCTTCGCTTTGCACCCAACACAAAGCAGAGGTCATTTTCTCAAGGTAAAGAAGCAAAGGGCAACATATCTTAGAGGAGCCAAGTTCTTCTCTAACAGGGTTATAAACATGTGAGATTCTTTACTTGAGCATTTGATAAGTGCGCCATCTGTACTAATGCATTCAAAACAAGGCTGGACAAACATATAAATAAACATACAAACATAACATAACATATAAACACCCTGAACACATCCTCGCCATGAAGTAGACATTCAAATACGCTCTGTCTAATCTCAGCGCACAATACCTTAACCTTGACCTTAACCATATCTTGTGTTCTGAAAACCACTGTTTACCTGCAAATAAAACTAATAAAACTACTCTTGGTGAAAAAAGGACTGAATGTATGCAAGTGTATTTGCAATTATAACATCAAATCTAAAAACAACAGCGGAGTTATGCCTCATGGACCCAGATGTCAACCCTTAAACAAAGCGCCCCTTTCCATTGGAAATCTTGCATCCGTTAGATGATGGAAATAAAGCATCAAGAACAAAATTCAACTCGTGGTAGTGAAATAATACATACAGTTTCCTCATCCAAGGACATCGTATTAATTTCGTATGTTCATGAGCGGAAAAATGTTGTGGCCAAAAACATGTGACGATAGGTTCACCCGACATTAAACATATGGACTTTGCACGACACCACAAAATGTTTGGTCATTGAAATGATTGTATACGTCATTATATCATCGTCATGTAATATCATGCAGTTAAGTATCGTGTCCTCCTCAGCCAATTGTTTACCGTTCATAATAAAACTGGTGTCATTTACAAGAAAAATGATCGATCAAATATTTGGTTAATATCATTTCAGTTTTTGGCTTCTCTTCCAAAACGTTTTTTTGTACATTTGTGTAAGACGCTCTAAGACATGAACAAACAAAAAATTGACTCAAAACCGTACATAGCAAAAAACACCGATTTTCTCGTTTGTATGGACTACATTATCGTGCTCTCCGCAAAATTTTTACCTAGAAGGCATAAAATTTGGAGACGGGAAATTCTGAGAACATGTATGTGTTACCGGCGGCACGGTCTGTAAATGCCCCAAACATTTTTTTTATAAAATCACCATTAGGTAATGCCAGCCCTCCGAAAGATGTTCCCCAATGTCAATGTTCACATATGAAACCTCAAATAGGTTCCAGTGACTCCTCCCTGACACTATTGCGGCTAAAGCCTCAAAGCTACCATGGCCGTTCCATAACCAATTACTAGAAACTCGTACAGGACTTCCACCCCTAACCAGGGGCGCCGCCACGGAATTTTCGCAGGGGCACGGACCCTGACGGTGCTGACCGGGGAGGCGAATTTTGAGCATATTCGGTGCCTGACAGCATTAATGATGATTGACCCAAACAAATTTTTGGGGAACGTCCCTCCCTGGTTGGCCAACAAGGGGGGGACGCGTCCCCTCCGTTCCCCCGCTTTCGGCGCCCATGACCACCCCTCGAAGGCTGGCTTTGACTCATACCACGCATGGACCACCGCGTCCGGCTTCTGCTGCTTCCACCCTCTCCTAAATCCTGTAGACTACGGTAGAGTTCAATGCCGCCCGTTTACACAGCTATGTCCCATGGGTCGTCTCTCTGATGTCCAGTGGAGTGCAGTAGAACTGTAGGCGCTGATATTTAAATGTTCTTGATGTAGTGAGGCGTTATGGAGTGTGGTCTCAGGTCTCCTGATCGACAGACGCCCAACAAGATGTCTCCTCTTCTGTGTCTGGTAAGCACTGCTAAGCGGAAGCTGATGATGATGATGGCAGTCTGAATAGTTCAGTAAAAGTAGAATTCAAAAGGCTTAGGCCCCAAGAGTGAAATGATGAACTAGACTTTTATAATCTTTTGTTTCTCAGGAGGGCAAGAATGAAACAGATGTTTGTGAGATTCAGTCTGCAGATATATTTTAAGTGCATGAACGTCGCCATAAGCAAACAAAGAAGTGATGTTCCCAGTTAATCTTCAACCTAATGCTGACAAGAAATTGTTCCCTCTAGAACAAAAAACAAAATCATCGTATTTGGGCTCATTGCTGCTTTCCGCAATGGATGGCGACTAGGCCGGGAAATTGTCGATGAAAAGGGGGAGTCGGCAGGATTCTGAAGCGTATGTTCAAATCCGTACAAATATATATTAAAAGGCATAGTTTCTTAGAAAACTAACACAAGTTTGCTGATCCAGAATTTCATTAGAAACTCTTTGTACCGAGTTAATTGCAGCAGTTTCCTTTGTTACTGTATCTCTCCTTCCGTACATTCGAAATAATTATCATTCGAAAATTTTAACATTCCATGTTTGTTGCGAGGTAATACCATTTCAATGTAACTAGGTGAATAAAGTATTGGGCCAGCCTAACCAATAAAACATATAACTTCCGGGACTTGGTTTGAATACGTAGCAAAATGGCTTATCTGTCAATTTCCCGATTAAAAAATATTTTGTTTTGCGATTGAATAAAAGTACATGTCATATCATACCGGATCGTTTGAAGGTATAAACTGTCTGGAAATTTGAAAACGCTTCTAAAATATTTGTTCTGATCTTCTATTGTCATAGAAACAAATTTTTGTCCATTTCGTTTTCCTCATGCCGTTTGGTGCGCAATATTTGCGACTGCATATATTACTGCATTATCACCCATCGCTTTTTGCAGACGACGGTGCTGGCGCTGACTTTGGTTGCGTGCGCTGAGGGATCCTACGGCCGGGGATACGGATATGCTCACAGCGGTAAGTGCTGAGGAGATGTAACCAGAGCATTTAGGATAGGTTACCCTGCCGGGGCCACGTGGCCCCTGGTTTTGGGTGAAACGGGGGACCGCGGTTGGGGCTCTTACGTTTTTCCGATTTTTACCCGGGCCCGGTCGGTCGCGGGACGGTCTCCCTTGGTTGTAGGTACATTAGTGACGATTTGAATCTTGCCCGGGTGGTGTTCCGGGTTTTTGATTTGTGCCGGGGGTCCGGGACCCCCTTGGAAGCATGGGGAGTTTTTGTTAAGCCACATGATGAAACCTGACGTTTTTGAACCCTTTCGGACCGGGGTTTGTTTGTTTAGGTGGCGGGTAAACAGTTTTTGATTTTGCTATTGTGGGGTGAAACGGTTTGTGTCGGCTTTTTGATATAGGGTTTTGACCTTGTGGGTTATTGGTCGGTCTGGGGTACTGGGGGGTTTTTGTCTGGTTGGATTTTGTGTTTCCGTCTGGTGTTGTGTTTGTTTTGGTGAAATGCCCCTTTGACCCTGGGACATGGACTAACATGTGTATTCAGTGCTTGATTTGCGCCTTTTGGGGGGCGCGGGGGTTAAGATTGATACCATTGAATTGTTGATTTGGATTACGGACTGCCGTCTCAAATAGTTTGTGATCGCTCAATGAGGGACAGTTTTTTATTCAACATTTGGCTTTTATTCAGCTGTGCTAAATTTACGTGTAAAAATATCATAAGTATATTTCAGCACAATGTCTTATCGCTACTTATGCTGTCCCCTTCCCAAAAACTGCAGAGAAGCAGATTAGTATGATTTCGGATAAGAGAGAAAACTATTTGTCGAGAGCTTATGTCTAAATGCTCATACTAATATCTAGCAGATAATTGTTTTGTATTGTAGGATACAGAGCTTAAAATCTTCGTTATGGCTGCAAATAATTATGTCCGGGAGCAAATAAGCTGGGAAAATTTTCAAACAAAAAATACAAGCCTTCAATCAAGCAGCCTAGAACATTGGGCCCTTCCTCAGGGTGATATAGAATATAAACTGGTGACCTAAGCAGCCTTCGCTTTCTCCAATTAAGGTATCTATTGACATGCAAATTGAGCGAGGGTGAGTTTGCCGCCAGTACAGAATTGAAATTCTTAAAATTTTCACCAACCTGGTAAAATATTATATATGTTTTTTGTAGAGGGTGAGTGACTGGCAGTGTAGATCCAGACTTCCATTTCGGGGGTGGGGGAGGGGGAGGTGTGTGACTCAGCCCTACCCAAAATCTCTCCGAATAGCCTCTTCTAATTCAATTACTGTGGGTACTCATAAATATTTGGGAGACTTGAGTTCCTCTAACAGCCCCTTGTATACGCCACTGGTAGACAAAAAGCATAATCCTCAAACTTTCAGGTATCAATTTTCCCTTCCTTACTGTCGTGACCGAGCACCCCGTACTGGGCAAAGTACCTGTTTCGTACGGCTGGTGGCCTGCTCCCGACGGCTTTGTATAATTTATAGATACGAGCTTAGCCCTATTTATCTCGTTCATTTTTTCATCGACCACCGTGATACTGGTCGTTATTTTTCTCCATCTGACCACTCCAGTCAGTTTATACCACCGGCCAAAGTTAATCAATCAATAATCAATAATCAATACACCATTTTGATATTAGCAAGTGGTTATATTTTTATTATCTGTGTCCTGGCGCCCTTCGAACCAATACTCGATATTGCTAGAGCTGTGATATACTGACAAGGAATTTCTGTACCTCTTCAGCTGCTCCCCGCAGGAAGATTGTTGTGAAGGCTGTTCGAACACCCTATGTCCGCAAGGTAAGACTTAGGCCCCGTTCGATCTGTCAGCACAGTTTTGTCAGCACCAATCAGTGGGCCGCGTTGCGCCTACGTGACAGGACTGTAGCCTCTCCCTGGGAACTAGTTCTAGAGGTTTTACGGGCTGACGGCCTGCTGTTGTGCTGCTGGGAAAACAGTAACAGCACGACAGTGGCAGCCTACTATTTTTTAATGGTAAAGGTTTCAGCTTCGTTTGCTTAGAACAAACTAGAGGCGAATGTGGCGCTGATGTTCCTTTTCTGAAGGAGAGGTTAGAGGGCCTGCTGACAAAGTTGTGCTGACAGATCGAACAGGCCCTTAGAAGCACTGCGATGAACGTTTAAATTGATTGTGGGTAAACACAGTCGCCACAAATGTATTAGGGATTAAAAACCTTAAGAATACTTTGGTGAGTTGTATTGTAATGTGATAAAATAGCAAGTTATTTATACAAATAAGTTCCAAAGTGTTATGCACAAATCTGACCGGCATTTTTCCATGTATCAAACATTAGCGATATCCAACGTGGGAGGTCACTCTTACAGACGCGACTAAAAGAGCATGTCACGGTAAACTCCTATTTTTTTTAGGACCTAAAATCGTTTTCTGCTCTCACTCTGCAAGCTAACCTCGACGTTTTCGATGCTGCAGCCGGCAACCACGGTGTACCGTAGTCCGCTGGACAGCTACGACGAAGCCGACGCCTTCCGTACCGCCGATTCTGACGTGCTGCATCGCACCTCCTACAAACCGGTGAGGGAGCCAACGCCGCACTAAGGTGTTCAAGAGTGGGCAAGAGCATTCAGTTTCCACGCCTACGTGGCGCGTGAGATGACGTGGAGGCTGAATGCTCGGGAATAGCAATATCCCCAATGTCCCCAAATAGCAAAATCACCGCGAGGGTATTCTACACAAAGTCTCTACGATCCCCATAATACCCTCTCGACAGGGTGAGAGTTGGCGGCAGCATAAGCGTCGCCACCGGCAAAAAAGTGGGGGGGCGGCAGCCAAACTTCAACCTGATGCTGAAAACAAACTTTCCAAGGATACAATTTTCTACTTTGGGTTCCTCGTTGCCCTCCGCAGAGGCTGGTTGTAATGTCCGATTGTTCCCCATTTTGACTGGAATTACGATTTTTGTCAAAAAGTGGGGGGGCAGGCTACCCTGGTCCCGCTTCTCCGACGCTAATGGGCGACAGCATACCAACTCAGCAGTCAGCGTGTCGCAGAGCCCTTAAGTTGCTTACAAATGAGTTCAAGTAAATCGGTGTCTTGTACTGGCCTCGTTAGTTGATAGTTGTTTCAGAAACCACGAAGTAGCTTTTTACATATCTTTCGGTAACGTATTTATGCTCGAAAAGTTAAGCGAGCCTGTTTAGAAACTGCGGCATCCAGTGGTTGGAAACGATGTTAGGATTTAAGGTTGAATCTCTATGCAGATGAAGGGGTTTAAGACTCATTCAAAATAAGATATCAAGAGTCTTCATTTACGTCCGTATTGTGATCAACTGTTCTCGCAACGTTTGGATACGTTCCCGTATTCCTTATTTAAGCGAAACCTGTGCGACACATGTTTGTATTTTTGTTTTCCTGATCATTTCTTGATTTTTATTCTGCTAATCATTCTTCAATTTTTTATTGTCTCCGACTTCTCGATATGATACACATGCATACTGAAATTATCATCCTATATACATATATATATATATATTGTATCGGCGTAGCTCACGATAGATAAATTAAAATCAGAAATTGGCTTTCGCTTTTTAAGCTTCATCGGTAAGTGAGCATTGCAGGCTACAACGAGTCATAAATCTGTTTTAAACGCGTGGATCGCAGAGCTGCGTCCTCCGTACAAAAACAATCAAATAAACTCTGGTGTATGCAGCGTTTTAAGGATACTGCCATGTTCGGTAAACCAAAATTTACATAAAATACATGGCATTGCCCGAGACACAATCGAAAGATCATCGATTGATCCGAAGGTTATTTCCTTGAAAACCTTTCGTTTGTCGTAATACATTATCCTACCGCATCCTCCCCATTAATGTTTGTTTAGCCCTCCCTCCTGCATATAGGCAAGTTCCAGTTGTATCCATGTCTTTTCCGTACCCTCCTGTAGAAACATATTTCCCCCACCCTCTCTAAATCTACGAACGCGAAGTCATCAATGAGTTGTGCTATATATATATATATATATATATTATAAATACTCATATATATATATGTTACAGGGAAAGTGCGAAATCCGGGATTTCGTGAACTCCCTAGGGATTTCGCGAAATCACTGACCAGCCAGGGAGTTCGCGAAATCCCTAGGGAGTTCGCGAAATCACTGGCCAACCAGGGATTTCGCAAACTCCCTAGGGATTTCGCGAACTCACTGAAACTTCAGTGATTTCGCGAACTACCTGAATGCTTTTCAGGGATTTCGCGAAATCCCTAACATGCCAATATGTCATATAGTTTAAATCCGAAGAATGATCCTTCAGTGATCTCGTTTTACACTCCCCGCCCATGTTTTCTCTTTCTATGTTGTATTTTGCTTGATTTTGTGTATGTCGGCCTGATATTTATTTTTTGAAAATTAATTTTACACCCTCAGCTCTACCTCACACCGGGTCCTTGTGCCCGCTGACGAACTATTCGAGTCACTAGCCTTCCTCGAGGTGCATGGTTTATGCAATATGAACCGTAGGTGTGGAGGGGGGGCTCAAAACAAACTAGAGATGCCACTACTTTTTTCATTGTCATCTGTAATGAATATCTTGATTTCTTAACAAAGCAAACTCCTCATGGGAAGTATTGTGCCGTAAGAAACGGACAAAGAACTGATATACTTTCACAAAGGTCTATTTTAGCTATGTCTATGTTGGAATGTACTACGGACGTCCACAAATTTTCCAATAACAATACTTTGATACAGGAGGAAGTGTCAGCCTCGAAAAAGCTCTCGGTGTAAGAAGCGGCACGCCTGTCATCGTTTGACCATTGCCAAGGCTTTCAGAAATTTTATTGTCGATTCCGGCGGGCTAGCAAATGCACTTCAAGCTTAGGTGCTCCAGCCACGGTCATGACAATAGGCAATGAGATAGCACATTGCAAATATGCGTAACAATTGTTTTATTCCGTATCCTGCTTATGCCGACAACTATAGTTGTCGGCTTATGTTCAGCTATAGCTGAAACTGTATAACACTTCTGATATACTGATAAACTGAAAACAGATATATGGTCTAAGTTAATTTGCAGAATAATTCTTTCGTTGTTGCAGCTCTGAAACTTTATCTTAGTATAGCCGAACCGTACCTGTAAAGATTGGCCAAAGTTTTGGAATACATTAATGAACTTAATGCAAAAAAATAATATAGCATTATTGTGTTTTCCTTACCCAGAAAGTAATACAAAATGGCCATCAGATAAGCAGCATTTATCTTTTGTGTAGTAATGAGGGTTGTGATATGATAATGATCTCTCTGCAGGTGCTGGATAAGTGAGTTGGAAAGAAGCGCTTCAGAATTTTGTCTATAACGGTACTCACAGTTGGTGCACCTGGTCGACTTCGTACCGAGTACGTGCATGGCCGGGGCGGGGGTTGGGTAACCATACCCCTTGGGTTTTTCGCAAAGTCTTGAAGACGGCTACGCGCAGCGCTGTTGTACCCAGTACAGTTTTTCTGAAGCTTTTTACAACTCCTGTCAAAAGTTTCGGTTCAGGTCATTTCAGGTCAGGACATCAGTGCAGGTCAAGTGACATCATCTCCAAAAAAGAAGAAAACAACATAAGCAAGGAACAGCTTAATTTATCAATCTTAAATTCGTATTTAATAAAGGGCCGACTGAGTACACACAGTTTTTTTAGGATTTCTGAAGTCGATGACCTAAGGTCAATTATGAGTCATGATGACACCGTTGGAAAAGTATCGGTAAAATGGTTTAAACATAAGAATTTTGTTGGGAACGGAGCTAAATTGTATATTTTGGCATCATTGGGGTTGTCTTGTTTCTGCAGTTCTAATGATATGCATTCTGACCCAATTCGATATTAACCTGATCCAAGGTCAGGTCAAATCTTAGCTTTGACCTAGAATAGTCACATTATTAATCATTCGACGTCGCTTGCAGAAAAGCTTCAGATAGTGAATCCTTATACATTGTATCTCTTCTACATCAGATGGTAGGACTGAAGAACTGTATTTCAGTTATATCACCATATCCATATTGTGACATTGTTTGGCTTTCAATGCCCTCAGATTTTACCCGACAAAAGAATGCATAGAACACTTCCTTTAAAGCTTAGGTTGTGCTACTTAACGCCATTTACTTTTTCGCTAACTAGCGTAGTTTTTAGATTTTAGGCGGGGGGCTTAGCCTACCCCCTCGTCAGGGTGAAGGTGACTCAGACCCCTGGCATTGCACGTCTTAAAAATTGCATCCCGCGAAACTAGTTTGAGACTCATACCAAACGTTTTTGACTGTGATGATTTTAAGCTATCAAAAGACATAGTCATAAGAGACTTCGCAATTGCTCTCGGTGACCGGCACCTCATCGACACCACCAGCCAAAAGACACGTGATGAGTTTTCAAAAATGTGAGCGTCGGGCACATTCTTTTCCGGATGGCGTGGTTTGCTCAAAAGTAAGTGCGTTGCGCCATTGCCGAGCATTTATACCATTTTTCAGTGGCGCAAATATTTTTGTCATTTCTTGAACTGTGTTACACCCAGATTTATTCTAGTGATCAAGCCATGGATTTTGTACAATTTTCTTTATCGTATCCGTAGATAAAATTCCATAATAATTCAACCTACATAAGATACCGTAACGCTATTCTGTGATGTAGATTTGACATAAAATAACTGTAGCGTCACATAATTATGAAAGGTGGTGATAGCGTAGACCACTTTTTATTGAATACTTGGGTAGTTATGCTGACTCCATGCACTGCATATGTATAATATTAAATGTACAGATCTATCATAGGCAGATCCAAGATTGCTGATCGGAGGGGGCATCTTCCGGGGGGGGGAGGGCGGGGCGCCATGCGGATCAGAGGAGTGCCTTTTTTTACCGGAAAAACCGTATCAGGTGGGCGCAAAATCCTATCGGTGGGCGCCGCTTTTTACATCCCTTGGGACGGGGATGGAAAGCGACATTTCAGAGTGGCGCCGTGACCATTTCAGGGGGCGCCGAGGGTCGATCGGGAGGGGGGCACCTGCCCCCTTTGTCCCCCTAAATCGGCGTATAAAATATATCATGAATATAAAATAACCAAGTACCAAATCACAGTGAAGGCGAATGTGTATTCTGTGGGGGAGTGTGAGGGAACCAAATTTCAGGAGTGGACCAGGGCGTTTTGGAACCGCCACGGGCCAGTGTCTTTCTCTCCCGTGATCCACATTTGCAATCAGCAGCAACTAAACTTTTACATTGCAGTGCAATATTGATAAGCGAAACTCGATAAATGTATCGCTACAACCTCAACAATACAATTATGACCTTCCTTATATTTAGCTCAAAACCTTCCTAATATTTAGCTTAAAACCTCCCTTATACGTGATTTTTACGGAAAATGTCCGGTTACTGTTTATAATAAATCATAAGAACAATTGTCCGCAATCCTAGCTAGTCGCCCTTGAGCTGACTAAATGTCAGGGAATTCGCGAACTCCCTGAGTGTTTATCCGGGATTTCGCGAACTCCCTGACTTCTAAGTCCAGGGATTTCGCGAACTCCCTGGTCACCCAGGGATTTCGCGAACTCCCTGGTCACCCAGGGATTTCGCGAACTCCCTAGGGATTTCGCGAACTCCCTGGCTGGTCAGTGATTTTGCGAAATCCCTAGGGAGTTCGCGAACTCCCGGATTTCGCACTCTCCCTGTAACATATATATATATATATATATATATATATATATATATATATATATATATCCATCATAAATGTAGCTTTACCCCTTGAAATCAACCTGAGAGGTCACTTTTACAGACATGACCAAAAGAGCATGTCACGTGAAGTTACTACCGATCAGGGTGAATCAATAGCTTGGGAAGGGGGGCATACAAATAATTCCCTCAAACATAACATGTTTCCCATTTCCTTTAAAAATGTCATTTTTTATGATTTTGATCTTCACAACTCCCTTACCTTCATTATCCCCTGGATCCATCACTGCCAACAATTACCTGGAAGGTCAGGTGGCCAGCCTCGTGGCCCTCTGGGCTCTCGGCTACGTGTTAAAGGCCACACAATGGCTGCATATTCATTGCTGCACCTGCTGTCAGGGGCGGTTACAGGCACGGATCTGTACGGGGTAAAAGTTGTAATTTAAACATTGATTTGTAAATATCTGGTGAGATGGAAATTTAGTTCTCCTTAGACCCGTCCCAGCCAGTTTAACCCAGCACACACCTGCTACAAATATGTTTCACTCCAAGGATTTCAAATGTGTTTGTCATGGTTTCTTGACAAAACTGAATTCAGAAATGACAGGCAGTTAATTATCTTGGGTAGCCTTGAAAGGGAATATACTAAAGACCGTGACGTGTTCACCATTTTTACTTCAAACATGGTTTTGCTAAACACATAAATGTTCGATTTCCTGTTAATGTTAGTGTTCTAGATGTAAATGTAAGAAGTATGGAATTGTGTTATCTACAGTTCTACACTCTGAAGAACCATAAAATGTAACGGGCTCTTTTAAACGCTTCCGCATACATGAACTCTTTCTAGTTTCCGTTGCCATCAAACCACAACAAAACCAATCGATCTCGTCTGACCTTCATGAACCATAACCCCAAACTTTGGTGCGAGCCAGTTGCATCCTTGTCACCGATGACGTCATAACAGCTAGTTCACGGACCAGTGAGGTAATACATGCGTGAAGTGCCGGAACTGGGGTAATTTCACGGGCAGTTGACTGCGGCCGCCAACCGTCTAATCAAACCAACCTGGCCACCGGAGATAAGGAGCCGTACCTAACTTTGACACCTGTCGCTGCGGTTAGTGCAGGTTATTTAGTGGTGGGAGGAGTTAAGGGGGTCACGGAGTCCGGTGATTTGAAGGACCGAATCAAATCCAAGGGTAAGTACCGCTTGGCCTTGTGGAAATCACCCACCCATCATGATTTTCTTTTTTTACTGTATGTTTGTCTTCTGAGCACATTTTCGTCTAAAAGGTATGACGCTTCTGATTGGTAAGCCTTCCCTCCATCTAGGTTTTAGGCATGCCTTGTAAAACATAATGATTAATCGGTCAATTCGTATACACATTGTTAATTAATCTAGATAAGATTTGAACCACATTCTCCGCTCTATCCCAGGCGGTGGTAGCCGTCAAGAAGGCGTACGTGCCTGTCGCCCGTCCCGCTGTGGTGAAAGTCGTGCCCACCGTGCACAAGGTTCACCCCGTGGCGCCTGTGCCTGCCTACCACTACGACTACCACGTGACCCCGGAGTGTGCCGTCGTCGGCAAACAGCTGTACAACCTCACCGTGTGCCTGGACGACGCCCACTACCCCACGTAAGTCGCAGAGAAGACTTAGAACCGAGCGAGAGAGGGGCCAACAGCCGAAACTGCGAAAAGGCTGCTTTTCTTATAAAACAGATGCACGGCGTTTTGGGTATTTTAACACCTCACCCCCCTCTATATTTCTGCCTGTTCGAAAAAATCCGCTCTTCTTGGTGAGTTGGCCACTAAGCCATGTGTGTTATCCGCAACAAAGAAAGCCAGTTGGTTGCATAAAAATTACAGTAGTCAATTAAAAAGATCGAATTATAGCACCTGTGCAGTAGCTGGGTAACAAGCAAATGCAAACACAGAAAAAATAACAACAGCAAAAACGGTCATAAAAAGTCACATTCTCTCGTCAATGGCTTTGGCAAAAAGATAGAAACACCAACGGCATCCAAAGACAAAATCGACATCATGTTTGCAGGTCTTCTGCTTAGCGCTATGAGCTCATTGTCATGGCTAAGTATCATACGCAATCATCACCTCAAATGTCTGTAAAATGGCAGGACATTCAGGTAATGCTGTCCATCGCCATTAACAGCCTGCTGCACTTTTTTATTTTAGCGAAGCTGTTTTGCACGAGCTGAAGAGGAACCCGGAGCTCACGGCCCGCCTCATGAGTGACGTCACTTACCAGTCAGCTGACAACCTCGTTGACGGTTAGTAACATCATTTGTTGTCAAGGGTTGATGTAGCACTGAAAATTTCACCTACGAGACAGCGAGGAGCTGGGGCATGGACAGTTGCAATTTCTCATGACTGAATAATGCTTTCCAACGACCACTCAGTTTTCTATTACGGAGGTCTCGCGTTGTGCTGTAGTGTTTACATTCTAAGATAGCGTTTGAATAATTATTAAAGTTACTTAAATAGTCTGAAAGATGGCTAAAAGCAAAGGAGTGATAGAAGTAAGCTCGTCCGGTAGGGAAAAGGACAATGCTTTTCATAGCTCGTTCCACAAACATCCACTGGCATTATATCCAAGTTTCTTCATGCTCTGAATATAAGTCATCTGTATTCACTTGACAGGTCTCACGAAGGCCGAGGAGGAGAAGTATACTCAGCAGCACTACTATGGAACCAGCGATCACGCGGATCACCACTCTCACGCGTGAGTACTGATCAATCTTCTGATGACATGCCCTTCACACCTACTGCAAATGGTCTGAACCGTAATAAGTCAGGCAGCTCAGGGAAATGTTGAACCTGGTACAAGATGCCGTAGGCAGGATATGCAGGAGTTTGGTTTGGAAACAGCATGAACTTAGCATTTGGCTAGCTTTCTGCAGCCACCAAGTTTGTTTTCCTCATTCAGATACTGGCTATTTCGCCAGCTCCCCGAGCTGCTTTCTTCAGACCAGTCACACATTCTCAGATACAAGTATACGAAACTTGCTTCTTAGTCTTTCGACATGGTCACCGCCCCCCCTCCCCCTCCCAGTGGACACACTTACGCGCCAGACTATCGCCGCGAGGGAGGCTACATCTGTCCATCTGACATCTTCTACGGTCGCGTGAAGAGGGCTGTCAACACCTACGGCGAGTGGAAGGTGGTGGTGAACATGCCGGACGAGCTGGTGCATGATCCCGCCTACAAGAAGTTCGTACAGACGTCTCGCCTGGAGAACTGCGTGTAAGTGTAGCTGATGTTCGAGATTTACTTCGTCTGGAGCAGGTAGATACAGGGAGTTTTGAAGTGGTGTGAAAACTGACCATTCATCTGCCAAGTTTTTTACTTATTCTAGGCCTGAATTAATATTGTAAGAACAAACACATTGAGAGGAGCTTTCGGCATCACGTCATCCTCCGCTGAGGATAGCTGAGGATGACGTGATGTCGAAAGCTCCTCTCGATGTGTTTATTCTTACAATACTGATTCAGGACTAAAATCAATAAAAAACTTGGCAGATAATGGTCAGTTTTAACATCACTCCAAAACTTGTAATTATAATGCTGCTGCCAACGTTGCTCCGCTTACTCACTAGATACAGGGAATGTATGTACATCGGTAGAGATGTATTGGAACTGATAACCATGGGACGTATAGACTCGTTCATCGCTGTTGTGCATTCTTGATCATCGTCGTGTTACAGTAGATATGAATTCTCATAAATGATGTATATGTAGAGACAGATACTGAAACGCTTCATCAAAGACAGGATTTGATAGGCTTTGGAGTGCTGAGGCGACGAGCATGATAGTAAGCTGACAAGGCATAATACTGGCTTGCATTTCATATCCAGTATTCGAGGAGACAGACCTGTATACACCTTTGTCAACAACAGGATTTCATGAAAACCATGTGGAAACAGTTTTGACTAATTCTTACATCGTTGGCAGGCACCGCGGCACCTCCTGCAGCTTCGTGGAGCACGTGCCGTCCAAGTGCCTCCAGAAGCACAGCTTCGTCCGCCTGGTGACCTACGACCCCAAGCACGGACTCCACACTGACTCCTTCAAGCTGCCCTCAGCCTGCTCTTGTCATCTGTCTCCTAGGCCTTACTACTAGTGACGTCATAACACTGGTCTTCACCCTCCCATGATGTCATCTACTCACCATCCTGCCGTCTGTAAAAGAGGCTGTGTAAGAACATGCCGTTACCGATGTCATCTTCCTGCTTTCGGATGTTGTTGTCAGCTGTCTGAGAGGTATGTTTGCTAGTGATAGTAGCACTGGCTTCTGTCGCCTAAAGGCTAGTGTCCTGCACTGATGATGCCATTGCAACATCATGGTCAGGGCAGAGTCGGGGGACATCGCTTTTCCTGCACAGATGCACTTCTGTGTTTGGTCTCATTACCGAGGGTGCCACGACTTCGCTTCCGCTTAGGTAACCCTGAGAAAGATCTCCCTTTTGTTTAGCGGTGTGATCTGTCTGATCGATGTATGTATGCTTTTGTGTGAGTGTTGTTTCCTGTCAATATGTGTGCTGTCCATGTGCTTTCTTTTGGTTCCAAACGCGATGCAGAAAATAGAGGTTTGTCACCTATGCTTCACAAATGTACCGCATTGATTCTTGTACGGCCTGATCTAAGGCAACCATCGATACTGCTTATTATCAGAGTATGTTTATTGCACGACATTTCTCCAATGATGCGAATTACAAGTTCTTATTTAATATACACTTTTGAAAAACCAGTTGTATGCCAGAGAAAGACAAAAACAATTGAAAGAATGCGCTATAACCAATATGCTTTTAGAATCAAGAGATCCAGTTCTGCTATTGGAGTCTCAACTATTCCCTTTAGATTTAGAATTTAGGAAAAGCGAAGCAAGAAAGAGACTTGTGGACATATACCACAGCTTACAATTTTGACCAATTTTCTTTTCGGGTTACCGAGCAGCAGAAAATGTTTGGTTCTATTGATGAATGTGTAAATTTTCCAATTTATGCACTATTCAGACCCATTTTAGAAAATAAGCCGGTACCATTTCTTGACTTCATGAAACGTTACATATTGCAAGGCAGTAAAGCCTTCGCTGGACTACGTAAATCATGCACATTTGAAGAGACCCGGTTGTAAAAGAAGTTGTTAGGCTAATATTGAATGAAAAGTGCAAGGCAAATTCCACAGCCTCAGAAAAAAATTATGACAATAGTTTCTTTTTGTACCACTCTCAACAAGACTCACCTTTGCAGATTCCCGGAGTGCATTATAGTACTTTAAAATTAGTAACTTGTGCTAAGGCTTCACGACAGGTAGTACCACGTGTTAAGTAGAGCCCTTGGGTGACCTATCCCCCGCCCGGGTGACCTCGACCTTGATAAGCATCAGAGGTCAACCCGGGCGGTGGCGAGAGGTCCCCATGGGATGTCCCACCACCTCTGGCGATCGAAAGATCGACGGCGAGGCTGCGCGGTGGGACGGGAACCGAGTCAATCACGGCGGAGAGAACCGCGACATCATCGAAGTATGCACGTGTTCAGTAGGGTTTCATTGCTGGGCCAGTATCAACACCCACTTCCAGTCCGTCATGACGATGACGGGCGGAGGCGGGCAGAGGTTCGTGAAGAACGTCTGTGATTGCCCTCAGGTGCTCTTTTATACTAGTGGCAAACAGCTGACTCGCCCTCTGACGTCACATGATAAGCAGCCAATCGTCGGCGGTGGTGGTGACAGCGAGGTGGTGCAATGCGACGAGGCAAGACTGTGCGGTCGATGTGAGCTGAGCCACGATGGAAAGAAGCTTACTTTTCTACTTTCTAAACGGACAGTGTGCGAATGATGCGAATGAACTGAGCTGTTTCCGTTCTGGTAATTGTGTTCAGTCGCAAAATATTTTGCTGTAGTTGCATAGTTAGTAATGAAGAATGCCACCTATAGAATAGAATAGAAAAACTAGTAATAAAGCGCCACCTTCGTCCCGGGTGGCGCAAAGATAGCGCTGTAGCCTAGTGGGGCGCGGGTTAATCCTCACGTTGGTGGGGTTTTTTGAACACCCCCTCGGGTTTTTCCGGCGGCACGAACAAAACAGCAGCACGAAGCACCGCCGTACTTAAGAAACCTTATCCCTGAACAATTCTGCAGCTTTCTCCAAACATTTTGAGGTTAACACGCGCCCTGCTGGGTCCCTTGTATGACGCGCCCCGCTGGGGGGCGTTTTTCGCCCCCTCCGTATCTCATTTCCCACGAAAGCTAAAGGAAAATTACGGGCGGCGTTCGAAAGCTCTTGACAAGACAAAGAGATTTTATAACACAAATTTTTATGTCAGGTCAATATTGAGGTCAGCATAGATCAAAGAAGGTTCCATAGGCTTACAACAGAGCAGTGTACGTTTCTCCCTCTAGATCTGCCCCCAGGGGAGCTAGAGCAAATCTTCATGCATCATTGGATTCCTCTCATTGCGGAGAATCAAATGATTTTTAATAAGACCTTGCTAGGTCAAATAGTGAAAATGACCTGACCTCGAGCTAGGTCAGGGTCAGAGAGTGACCTGGTATGATAATGTTGCATACCAATCGACTCCCCGTGACAATATAAGCACAATGAAATGGGAGCTGTATCTCAAATCAGTGAGAATTTATTGGCAAAACAATCACTCTTTGCTCCCGTGACCTGACATGACCTTTGAGAGGTCAGATGATAAAAAACTCGACTTGGTGGTCAAGATCGTGGCAGGAATAGGCGGTTTGAGGATTTTCAGCTTTATCTATCCAGTATTTACTGAAAACGAGCCCATTCTATTTTTCACCATAGACTTATAAAGGGATGACCAAAAAATTGACCCCGCCTTAGGTCAACAATATCGAAATTCCGAGATAGCAGATTTGTAGACCCTAATGACCTTATCATATTGTAGAAGTTTCAAACTGATCGGTTCGCTGATGTTCCCTGGGCGCTGCTTCAAACTTGTGATTTCAGGTTTTGAGGTCGGGTTACTTGACCTTGAATAGCTCCGTGACCTGACATGACCTTAACTCAAACGTTTTTTTCAGGCGTGTAAAATTGATCAGGGATAAGGTACTTTAAGTTTGTTGTTCTGCGTCTCTTCGTGTTTGCGTTATCTGGGGAAAACCAGGAGGGGGGCAAATTTCGCCCCCCCAGCGGGGCGCGTGTTAACCCTCGCCCCACCGGGGGCATCGTTGGCCCCCTAAGGTTTTTCCGGGATAGCAGAAAAACGACGAGGCGCAGCACCGCGGTTGAGGGCTCTACCTCTCACTGCATCATTTTCCCATCATCCCTGAAATTTTTTACCCCGGGTCACCCAAGGTCAGGTCACCAGACGAGGTCAACCAAGGTCACCTCACTTCAACTTTAGAGCTCTGTAAGAGCTACATTTCAAAGTCGATCGATTTGAAACTTCCTACACTTCATGACCCCTCCAGGGTCTACAAGGTGTATATCCGGGATTTTTCGATTTCGTGCCCTGAGGTCAGGTCACGAGGCGACCTCTCCCATTGGAAAAGCATGGGGAAAAGCTGTTCCATGATATAAAAGCCACAAAAATGATTGCAAATACTCAGACTGCTCAGAACAGCGTTTTCGGACACCCTTTCACGGATCCCAGGGGTCATATTTACCCTTTGACTTTCCCAAGGTCATCCAAGGTCACCAGAGGTCAAAAACAGTATTTTGACAATAACTGTTGACCTAATTAAGCTAGTGCAGTGAAACAAACACCATCGTGTTTGTCTTGTCACTGGCTTTTATTTGATATACGGCAAGGTCACTTTGTGACCTTTCGTGACCTCAGGTCATATTAGGTCACGAGGCGACCTCTGGAGGTCGAACCACTGGCGGGAGGTCTTTACGTTCCACATAGCGGGAAAAGTACTGGCAATCTCCTATCAAATGAACTTTACCAGGCCTCAATAGCTCTAATGACATAAGAGTTATGACCAGTTTGCTTAATCATTGCATATTTGAGTGAAAATAGCCGATCGTGTCCTAATTTGGCCTCTGGAGGTCAAACCACTGACCTGAGCACTAAAACATGCGAAGTAATTTCTTACTGAATTCACGCGAGCTTTCTATTACACTTTGCAGCTTTGCGCTAACGCCCATATTTTCGGAGTTAGAGGGGGGCCATCGATGGCCCCCCGGTGGGGCGAAGGTGGCGCCGGACCCCCGGTGGGGCGCGGGTTAAGTCATTTCAGGTCAGGTCACCAGTGCAGGTCAAGTGGCCCCACTTAAAAAATGTTTAAGGTGGCGTAAATAATAAAAGGATGAATCTATCGAATTTTAAACTTATACGACATAATGGGCCCACCAATTTCTACGAAATATATTCCGGATTCTGCACATGGATGACCTAAGGTCAGGTACGGATCATGACCTCTTCATTGTAAATGCATGGGGAAAACCGAAATTGACCGAAAATGTAGATACTGCTTGAAATACTTTCGTATTCTCTAGCTCATTGTATCTTAGACCCCTTTATGGGCTCATGTTGCAAGTTTTACTTGTGACCTCCGAGAGGCCATTTAAAGTGAATGTGGAACCTTCATAACGTGATTTTAACTGAGATAGCCAAGTTGTAAAGCATGTCGGGAAACCCGGTACTCAAAATATCATTTGTCTTAAACCTCGAGATTTCCGTAGAAAAATCTTAAACCTACCCTCATGTAGGACCCTTAGCAGCAAGCCACAGTTGTCATGGCTGTTAGTCTGACGACATATGCTGACGTCACTGTGAGTATCAGCCAATCGAAGCCCTTGAAGCGTATTGAATATGGCAGTGGTTGGAGATCATGACATCATCACAGGCAGAT
This sequence comes from Lepas anatifera, assembly GCA_034440635.1. Classification (NCBI taxonomy): domain Eukaryota; kingdom Metazoa; phylum Arthropoda; class Thecostraca; family Lepadidae; genus Lepas; species Lepas anatifera. The sequence goes on from JAOTON010000147.1 coordinate 834,644, forward strand.
ATTTCTTTTTTCCCGAGAGGAGCATTTTGAAAATCAAAATATTAAGCCTATTGTACATTTTTCAAAGAAATGATGGACGCTTCAATGATTTTTGGCTTAAAGTACCCCTAATTACACTAAATTCCAGGATTCGACCAAAGTGCCACATTTCCTTTAAGCAGGTTTTCAGACATGGTTCAATAACTTTTCCGGAAATGATGACAAACCTTTTATTTTGATACCATTACGCTTGGATTGTTGTTGAGAATGGAGTGATATCCATATCGGCTAAACGAGGCTAGATGGTGACCTTGGCCTGACTTCAGGTCAGGTAATGTTTTTTTATTATTTTTTATCTAGTATAGTCATATTTTACATCATTCGATGCACCGTAACGAGACGAAGTGAATGGGTGTTTGAAAAATAATTATAACTCAACTCAGAAACTAAGCCCAGAAACTCCTCTCTGACATGCCAAATTCTTTGACCTGTCATGACCTCTATGTTGACCTTAGCAAAAAAGAAGTGACCGATGAAGTTTTGTCACGAATCTTTATGGGCTATCCAACAGTCTTCGCGTTTTCCCGCTTCCCGCTATCCCGCATAGAAGTCGAGTTCGAGGAGGGTGTTTGAAACCCCCCTCCACCAGGGCAAAGGTGGCTTGGAGGCCCACCGGGGCGGGTGTTAACTAGCAGATACAGCCACGCACTTTACTCACCCAACGCACAGATAAAAGTATGTCAAGTATTCACTCCCAGGGACATTTTCAAGGCTGGTACTGATAGGAAGTGAGATATATGAGAAATGACGAACCGGAAAAAAATTAGCAGTCTCCGAAATGATAGCAAAATGATAAGCAATAACATATATACGAGGATCATGGACACTAGAATATTTGCTGAGTGATGACATTGCCAACAAGGCATGTTTTGCCTACATGAAATAGGTTCTTATTTGGGAAGCTAAGAGTCTTTGGTAACATCTTTCTGCGCATGATCTGATAGGATTGGCTGACGAAAGCATTACTCTAGTTGATCTTATTTTTATGTCCTATGGGAATCAACAACTTATTGCAGATTATTCCTAAAAGTGTGTTTTGCCGCAGAACTAAGACGAACGCCTCGTTCTCCGAAAGGTCCCGGCTTCAAACGTAGTTGCATATATTGTAATAAATGGCAAAAAGACTATAGAGATTCACAAACTTTTGTTCCTACACGCAGAGGTTCAGACCTATCAATCTCAAGCCAAATTCAAAATAGTTTTCTTTTTACCCCTGAAACAGTCATCTATCTGGCTTCATTACACAATGAATTATGGTCGATAGTACCTAAGCAAGTGATGTAAGTCACTCCATTGTAAAAGCTGGAGGTCATGAGGAAATTGTACAGTGGCAGCGCTGCCGATACAGTATAGAGTCCCAGCCTCGGCTTCAACGATTAGATTAACGATAGCTTTCAACGATGAGATTAACACCCGCACTGGAGAGGGGTCTGGCGCTCATGTTCACTGAAAAGGGGCCTGGTAGACCCCACTCCTTGAGATCTAAAAAATTAAGAGGTATAGAAAAACGTCCATTTGGGGGTGCGTGGAGGCTATAGTGCACTACATTATAGCCAGCTCCTATTGATATAGACTCAATCTTCAAGGGCAAACGAGGTCATAAAGGTCAAATCAGGGCCGTGCTGGGCGCCTATTGGGAAATACCGTGATTATGAAAAACGGAAACATACTGAAAAAGACCATTGTCATCGACAAAAGGTTATATAAATATGTCCTTGAATTTTGTGGGCAAGGTCACTCAAGGTCATTGACCTATAAATTTTGACATACAATACATGTCTTATAATTTGCACTACAACTAGCACCATTGGTGGATTCAGGAGTCCCTATCTTTTGGAGGGAGCCAAACCAACGTTTGAGGGGCGGGGGCTAAATCGAGAAAAAGAATGCGCATAAACATAGCATTTAAAAAACGGCAAAATTTGGCCATTTGGGGGTCAAACGATACTATTTTATAGCCTGGTGAAGGCCACGGCCCCTTTGCCCCCCCTCCTCCCTTGGATTCGTCGGTGACTCATTCTCTCTCCCCACTATGAAAAGCGTTGGGCGAAAAATGAGGTCTGACCTTTGACTTGAACCATAACACTGAGTCACCTTAACTATGACATCATAATACCTCATACTGAGTAACGTCTTTGAAGAAAAGCACTTGAGTCGATAGCCTTGAAAATGCTAGAAAGATCTTGATCTGTGACCTTTGATGTTGATATTTAGGTAGGTGACCTTGACGTGTCTTGTTTATATGGCATTATAACGTCACTTCTTGGTATTCAATGCAGGCGAACCAGTGCGACCGCGCGATTGTGCCGATATAAAAACCAGTTCTAACTTTGTAAAAAAAAACTATGCCCCATCCTCACAATTCTGTCAACAATCGCCGGGCTCAAAAGTTCTCTTAACTGTAACCAAGCGGCGTTTTTTTGGCAACGAACGGTTCTCTGGATACATTGGAAAAATAGGTTGTAAGACATCCAAGGCCCTCTCCTTCCAGTGCCCGGTGTTAATTCAAAACTGTCTGAAGATATAGATGAACAAATATATTTGATCATACAAAGCAGCACTCAACCATATGATGCTAGCTATAACAGATAGTTTGAAGTTATATCTAACGCACCCGGAATACGACGTCGGAATGGCATTGGAAAAACTCACTCTCTGTTACTTCTGTAACCCAGAAACTCCGAAAGAAATGTATTTTAAAATTTTCTGAATCTGAACTCAGATCAAAATATGATTTCAAAATTTTGATAAATATTTCCAAAGACTTTTCCACTCAAAGATGAGATCAAACGGAAAGTTACGAAATGCATTCGATTCTTTGGTAACCTGACCTTTGGTCCCGGCGTTTGAAATATAAAATAATTTACCACAATTCAAGTGTGGGATATCGATCTGCTCTTAATTTGGACACTTCAATTGATTAGTAAAATCCATAGTAGTATACTCCGGACCTCGACCTCGGGGTGCAAAACTTTTCACATGATTGAGGGTGCCAAAATTTGAAATCCTGCTAATAGCCAGCGTATTAATAGGCATAGTATTAAAAAACTGTATTATTCCTGCCACACATCTTTTGAAGAACATACGCTAAATGAAATTCTTAAAAGGAAAACACACAAGGAATTGAAAGGAAATTAGCAGTACCGAAGCGTATCATTGGGCGTGTACGGGCACCCCAAATGTAGGCAAAACCACACACTGCCTCAACAACTCAACGGAACTCCACTAAGAAAGCCACTGAGATGTTCCAAATTCAGATAAACCATTTCTTTAAGATCGCCACCGACACTCAAAAGCCCAATGGATATGAGAGCACAATATATCCGGATCAAGAGAGCAAAATGGCGCATGCATTCTTCTGAAGGAGCCTCAACGCCTCTTTACTGCGCCCTGGCGACCTTTGACACGTCCGCATGATACAGCCAAGTCGCTTAACACGCGCCCCGCTGGGGGGGCGAAATTCGCCCCTCTCCTGGTGTTTCCCAGATAGCTCAAAAACGAAGAGACACAGAACAACGAAACTTACGGTACCTTATTCCTGATCAATTTTACACATCTAACCAAATTTTTAAGTTAAGGTCATGTCAGGTCAAGGAGCTATTCTGGGTCAAGTGACCCGACCTCAAAACCTAAAATTACGAGTTTGAAGCAGCGCCCAGGGAACATTAGCAAACCGATCAGTTTGAAACCTTCACAATATGATAAGGTTATTAGGGTCTACAAATCTGCTATCTCGGAATTTCGATATTGGTGGCCTAAGGTGGGGTCAATTTTTTGGTCACCCCATTATATTCTAAGTCTATGGTGAAAAATAGAATGGACTCGTTTTCCGGAAATACTAGATAGATAAGGCTGAAAATCCTCAAAATGTCTATTCTTACTACGATCTTGACCATAAAGTTGAGGTTTTGAGCATCTGACCTCTCAAAGGTCATATCAGGTCACGGGAACAGAGAGTGATTGTTTTGCCAATAATTTCTCACTGCATTGCGATAAAGCTCCCATTTTGCTTGCATTGTGTTTATATTGTCACGGGGAGTCGATTGATATGCAACATGACCATACCAGGTCACTCTATGGCCCTGACCTAGGTCGAAGTCAGGTCATTTTGACTATTTGACCTAGCAAGGTCATATCATACATCATTCGATTTTCCGCGATGAGAGAAATCCAATGATGCATAACTATTTGTTCTAGCTCCCCTGAGGACAGATCTAGAGAGGGAAACGTATACTGCTCTGTTGTAAGCCTACGGAGCATTCTTTAACCTATGCTGACCTCAATATTGACCTGACATAAAAATTCTACTTATAAATTCTCTTTGTCTTGTCAAGAGCTTTCGAACGCCGCTCGTAATTTTCCTTTAGCTTTCGTGGGGAACGAGATACGGAGGGGGGCGAAAAACGCCCCCCCAGCGGGACGCGTCATGCAAGGGACCCGAGCGGGGCGCGTGTTAAAGCTCACTAAAATCCACAAAACGCCCCTGAAAGGCCACCTTCCTTCCCTTCCGTCCTCAGGATGAGTCGCATCTAAGCAAGGGTGCCCAGAGATGTCCAAGATATCGTTTCATCCTCTGTAATTTTCACGGGATGTAGATCTCCCGCATCGCATCGCAAGTGACTCCTATTGTCATCTCTCCTACGCAACGCTCCGCTGTCAAAATACACCCATATCTGATCGGACGCACTAGATTCTCCCTTGAATCATAATGCTGTTCACCGTCCAGTATATGAACTTCTACTACCAGAGTTCTCGGGAACACAACGGAAAACGGTGTAGGATCTTCGCGCGGCGCCTCCATATGTTCATGAGATCCGCTCTTCGAATAGGCGACGGACCAATTTGCTTCAGCTGGCGTCCATGCTTGTCCAAAGGCATCTTTGCATGCTCCAAGTTCGATGAAAGTCGTTGCAGGACCTGAGAAATAGAACTCAATGGTAGTAAAACCGTGCCGCAGAAATGTTCGAATGTCACCAATATCTCTAAAAGTCTTGGGTGACATCGCTGACATTAACTTTTGTTCCTGATTACTTCTTGGCGTTTTAGCTGACCGTCTTATGGAAGTTTTTATTATTATATATTATTAAATATTATTAAATATTAAATATTATTAAATATTATGCGAGTTCGACATCAGCTAAAACACGTTGTCTCACACCTTCATCAATAATGATAAATATCTCTGAGGAGCTGCTAGAAAGATCGGGAAACCTAGCTGTCTCCTAAAGACTTCCTTGATAACTAGCTAATACCGAAAGTAGACAATATTTTACAGTCTCCGACACTGATTCAACCCACCTCCCATGATGACAGCCCTCATGAGAGGTGTCCAGCCTTGAGAGTCCTTTCGCTCCAGATCTGCACCGGCAGCCACCAAACGGCGGACTACCGCACTAGAGCTTCCACTGTCGGCCGCGTGGTGGAGAGCAGATCGCTCCGCAGCGTCCACCGCGTCCAGTGAAGAGCCGGCAGCGAGGAGCATCTCCACAATCTCTATGTGACCCTGTCCACGGACGAGACGTATGGGGCATGAATAGATCCAGAGGGTACGTGCACCCTCCCCCATTCAAGCACTCAGCGCCTCCCGAAATGCCGCCTCGAGAAGGGGGAACAATCGTGCGGAACGAAGTATTATACCTAATTATGAAATGTGCCGTGACCTCAACACCCTGTTCTCGCTTAATACACATGAATGTGACCTTACTAGAAGAGGGAACATCATTATCCTAACATAATTAGACCAGCTGTTGTAGTGTCAAAATTTAGCATGGACTAAACATAACATATCGACACAGGAATGAACCTACCATGAATGCTGCGAACATCAGGGCTGTCTTCCCTGCGCCATGACTGCTGATGTTCACGTCTGCTCCTCGCCGCAGTAGCATTGCTGCCATATGAAGGGTTCCCTCTCTGGCTGCCACCATCAGCAGGGTCAGTCCATAGAGACTGACGGCGTTGACTGCGCGCGGCCTCTCTGCCAGGATTGCCTCGCAGCGCTCCAGGCGGTTGAAGAGGACGGATCGGTGCAGCTCCGCATCCGAGGTGGACGCTGGAGCCGTCTCAAAAGAGTACACCTATCAGAAGATAACGGGAACTGTTTTACCACTGCCATGAAGAAAGCAGGCTTATAAGTGGACCCATGGGTCATATCAGGTGAGGTCACCAGGCCAGGTGAAGCGATCTCACCTAAAAAATATTTAGGACTGCATAACTAAAAATACGGTGAATCGATCAAGTTGAAACCCATACCACATAGTGGGCCTAACAGGAGCTACAGCGTATGGTCCGCAATTTTTGATTATGTGGTCGAAGGTCATGTACAGAGAAAGACCTCCCCATTGCAAATGCATGAGGGAAATAACGAAATAGGCTTTTCTCAATAAGTATGGAAGGAAATGACTTCAAATATCGGTTAGGGCTTTCTCTTAGCCCATTTCTAACGTTAGCACCAAAAATTTTTGCCTGTGGCCTTTGACTTGTGAAAGGTCACCTAAGGTCTAATAAGCAATTTTCGGTGTTCTTCTCTATAAATTCTGAATAAGCAAAGATATAATTTTATTTCGTCACTTAAGTATTTGTTTGGTCACTGCTAGTCAAATTATATACATCATGAATATACCAGGTCAATTTGGTTCAAACCGTTGACCTGGCTCAGGTTAACACGCGCATTGACGGGGGTCTAGCCACCTCGATTGATGGGGGCGGGTACCCGCCCCTAAGATCTCGAGAACCACGGTAGGTAGCGAAAAACGGTAAACGGCGTTGGGCTGCCCATCCACGTCTCCATCGAAAACATTTGAACCGTTTTTTGTCAGGTCACATTTAAGGTCACGAGGTCAAAACATGCCCGTCATAGGGATAACATGTAAAATTCAGTTTTTCGGGCATCACATCTGAACAATAAAGATGAGCAAAACGACTTGAACTATATGAATCCTTTAAAGGCCATACTGTGGAGTCGATTTTGTAGGATCTCGTTCGGACTTCCTCCCAAGAAGATATTGGGCGGGTTGACTGTTGGTGCGATGATCGTTCGGAATTGGGGGATAAAGGCACAAATACAGTTGTGCCTTTTTCCCCTTTATTCGAACGATCATCGCTGACGAAGCACTGTATACAGTACGAAGCTCCGACCCCCATATCTTCTTGTGGAGGAAGTCCGAACGAGATTATATGAATCCTCTTAGCAAGCCGAATCGAATGATATATAATTTGACCTTGCTAGGTCAAATCGGGATTTGACCTGACCTGAGGTCAGGTCAGGGTCAAATTATATAAAATGCGTATCATTAGAACTGCAAAGGCCAGGCGAATCTAATGCAGCTAAAATAAATGCTCTATCACCATCCGTTACTGAGTTATTCCGTAAAACCATTTTCCCATGTATTTCAATGGAGAGGTCATGCCTCGTACCTGATCTTCGGTCATCGATATCAAAAATACCGGAACATATGTTAGAGAACTCGGTGGGGCCATTATGTGATATGAGTTTCATCGGATAAGTTCACCCTGCTCCGACTTATGCTATCTTAAACTTTTTTTGAGGTTGGGTCACTTGACCTGTACTGGTGACCTGACCTGAGATGACCTAACCTTAAAATTTTCCAGAAGTTGTAAAATGATGAGGGAAAAGGTATAGTTGGCGGCGCTAGCGCCGCGTTTTTCTACTATATCCAAAACCCGAGGGGGCGGGTCCCCCCCGTTGGTGTTAAATTTTGAATTGGACCTGGCGTAGCAATATCACATATCATTCGATTCATATTGACTAGAGAACTGCAATGGTGCATCCATAGGAGTAGGAACGGGGGGGCAGGGAGGTGACTGCCAACCCCCCCACTTTTCTGTGATGGGCCCCCGCAACAGAGATAAAAATATTAACAACTGTAATATCAAGCAAGAAACTCAAACTGGCCTGATAGCTTGCCCGGAAACCCCTTAAAATTACCTGTACCCCTAAACTAAGCTGATGTCCTATGAGTTCATTTTAACACGCGCCCCGCTGGGGGGTGAAATTCGCCCCCTCCTGGTTTTTCCCCAGATAGCTCAAAAACGAACAGACGCAGAACAACGAAACTAACAGTACCTTGTCTCTGATCAATTATACACATCTGACCAAATTTTTAGTTAAGGTCAAGTCAGGTCAAGGAGTTATTCAGGGTCAAGTGACCCGACCTCAAAACCTAAAATCACAAGTTTGAAGCGGCGCCCAGGGAACATCAGCGAACCGATCAGTTTGAAACTTTTACAATATGATAAGGGCATTAGGATCTACAAATCTGCTATCTCAGAATTTTGATATTGTTGACCTAAGGTGGGGTCAATTTTTTGGTCACCCCATTATCAGTCTATGGTGAGAAATAGAATGGGCTCGTTTTCCGTAAATACTGGATATATAAAGCTGAAAATCCTCAAACCGTCTATTCCTACCACGATCTTGACCATAACGTTGAGTTTTTGAGCATCTGACCTCTCAAATGTCATATCAGGTCACGGAAACAGAGAGTGATTGGTTTGCCAATAACTTCTCACTGAATTGAGATAAAGCTCCCATTTTGCTTGCATTGTGGTTATATTGTCACGGGGAGTCAATTGATATGCAACGTGACCATACCAGGTCACTCTGTAACCCTGACCTAGGTCGAGGTCAGGCCATTTTGACTATTTGACCTAGCAAGGTCATATGATACATTATTCGATTTGCCACGATGAGAGGAATCCAATGATGCATAAAGATTTGCTCTAGCTCCCCTGTGGGTAGATCTAGAGAGGGAAACGTACACTGCTGTTGTACGCCTACGGAACCTTCTTTGATCTATCCTGACCTCAATATTGACCTGACATAAAAATTCCTCGTATAAAATTTCTTCGTCTTGTCAAGAACTTTCAAACGCCACCCGTATTTTTCCTTTAGCTTTCGTGGGGAACGAGATACGGAGGGGGGCGAAAAACGCCCCCCTCCCAGCGGGGCGCGTCATGCAAGGGACCCCAGCGGGGCGCGTGTTAAGGTCTCCTGAGCTGTTCGGGGCCCCTGAACTGGCCTCTGATGCTATACAAGCTAATCTAGGCCCCTTGAGCTTAACTGAGCCCCACTGAGATGGTTTGGGCAGCATGAACTCTTCTAGGATCCCTAAGCTGAGCTAGGAGCCGTGACCTTGAACGGGGCCCCTTGAGTTGGCCAGACCATATGTCCGCCATCCTCGGGGGCCCTGAGCTGAGCTGGGACCGTAAATTTAATATTGCCCCTGAGCTAATCGGGGTCCCCTGTGCTGCACGAGAGGCCCTAAACTTACATGGGGCCCCTGCACAGTAATAGGGCCCCTGACCTGAACTTGGGGTTATAAGCTTTAATTGGAACCCTGAACTGTTCTGAACCCCTATATATGCCGAGAAGGGGCCCCTGAGCTGATCCGGGCCCTTAAGCTAATTTGATCATCAGAGCTAATATGGGCCCCTGTGTTGAACTGAGGGCCCCTGAGATGGTCTGGGACCCCTATAAGGCTTTACAGTTACTGACCTGGGGGCCATGAGCTTTAATGACCTCTTGAGCTGTTCTGAGACCGTACATAAGCCACCCTGGCCCCCTAAGCTGAGCTGGGCCCTAAGCTAATCTGGGTACCCCCTGTGCTTAACTGGAGCCTCTGTTGATGATGTTTGGGGTTTTAGGGCACGTCAGCTGCTGAGGCTATATGTGCCCATCGTTATCTAATTAAACCATTTCCAGTGCGTTGCTAAGTGTGTTAAGACTCAGGGTGTGTAATAATGATAATGATAACTAAAGGAGTGTAACAAAGTTGTAGAGCATGTCTACATGTAAGGCTGGATTAACGTGAGTTGTAGATGATCTGGAACTTGATGTCTTTTAAAAACTGTAGGACGCTAACTGGAGCCTCTGAGCTGGGCCCTAACCTATCTGCCTTGCTTAACTGGCCTCTGAGCTGTAATGGGGCCCCTGAACTCTTCTAGGGTCCCTGGGCTAAGCTGGGGGCCGTGAGCTTGAATGGAGCCCCCTGAGCTGGTATGAGACGGGACCCTATATCAGCCGATTTGGGGCCCCTGAGCTGAGCTGGCCTCCAAAGCTAATCCGGGGCCCCCTGTGCTGAACAAAGCCCTGAGCTGGTCTGGAACCCCTGAACTGTTCTAGCGTCACTGAGCTAAGCTGGGATCCGTAAGCTTGAACAAGCCTCTTGAGCTGTTCTCAGACCCTACATAAGCCGACCTGGGGACCTCTAAACTAAACCGGGCCCATAAGCTAATCTGGCACCCTGGGCGAGTCTGGGGCTTCCCTATGCTGAGTTTCTAGGGGCCCTGTGTTTATGTGGGGTTCCTTGATAAGCTGGTCCCGAGGCCAATGCACTGGTCTGGGGCCCTTGAGTTGACTGATCTGGGTTCCTGAGCCATGGTCTGGATCTTGATGGTCTGGATCCTCCAAGATAATTTGGCAGCCCCTGGGCGGCATAAGGATAGGGACCGAGGGTCAGGGGCATACTGCCCCCCTTTTGTGGAGGGCCCCCGCAACGAATATTCAAATATCAGCAATTGTAATATAGAACAAGAAACTCAAACGGGCCCGATAGCTTGTCTGGGAAAGTTCCAGTTTCGTAGTACGCCGCCTGCAAGCCCCTGGAGGAGAAGCGCTTCGGGAAAAAGGCCAAGGCACCTACTATCCAAGTGTTTCCAAATGAGCCCCGAGAACTGGACCCAATCAAACTCCATATCATATCAATCCCAACACAAAGCATGAATCGGACACGCACCCCGCACCAAATCCCAAGCAGCAGTCGTCCCTGAGCCATCGAAAGGCGTGACGAGGCCGGCCGTCTTCTACTACGAAGTGAAAAAAACAAGGAACTTATCAATGAAAGGAAACAGCGGAAAATAATGTAAGAAGTCATGCATGGAAATACCTGGTGCATGCCGGTGTTTATTAGGTTGTGTCAATATATGTAAAATTTAAAAATGAGATTTTGCCCCATGATTTCCAGTTATATTATGGTCTAATGAAAAATAATCAAAGCCAAAAATAGTATAGATATTCTTACCTATCCCGCTTTTTGACTGAAAAGTACATTTCTAGGCCTTTTGGAACATTCAAACCATCTTCACCAAGAGCTTTGTTCTTTATATTTGCAGATGTTTGGCTTTTTCATCGCATCTACAAAAAAGTATTTAGAAAAGCACAGACAGTGCCCTGATATCAAACGACTACACTTCTCTATGCCATTACGGACTCCTTTACAGCAGTAGGAATTTATTCAGGGAAAGGATGGTCACGATAAGTCTAGCTATCTTTCGAGGCCTAAAATAGAGTTACAGATTGATTGCAAGCTCCATCTATTTGATCTTTAACTTTGGGATGCCGAGGAGGTCCTGCTTGCTGTTGATCCTGATCATCAGTTTGGTGCGCTGGGCCCATCGCCTGATAAAACCATTCCTCTTCCAGCACGACAGACATAATTAGCAACTGTCATTTGCTTTACAGACGTGGCAGCTACAGCCATGGCCTGCGTGTGGCAGACGAAGTGCTCTACCTCCATGGGCTTCGCCATGAACCCTGGGAACTTGGATTTGATCAAGCTGCAGGTGATTATAGGCTCGGTGACCCCATCCCAGTCAATTATATTTTTGAGAGTGGTCATCTGTATGTTGACGTAAGACAGGGTCCGCAGCCTGAGAGAGGTGTTCCCCACCTCCTGCTCCCCTCGGATGGAGATGATATTGTGGAAGGTGGTCCTCCTCCTCCTCCTCACTGCAGAACATGGCATGTTCATCAGGATCTCCTCGGAGTGAGTGAACCATTCAGAGGAGCACACGGTCGGCATTACAGTCAATTGCACCATCTAGGGCTGGATCCTGAGGCATGAGAGCTAGGATAGGACGTTTCTGGGACCGTCTACCAAGTTGTTGATAACCTTCATCTGGATTCAGTAGGGAAATTGGAACTTGGTAGGAGATCGTCGCTATCATTATCGAGCCTTACTTTCCCTACTGGCTACAGGTGTAGAGCAGCAACGACTGGCTGGACAACCCTTGGAAAGTCATGTTCGAGCTCTCCTGCCTTCGTACCCAGCCCAAGGTGGTGCAGTTGAATGTCATGCCCGCCGTGTGCTCCTCTGCAATGTTGTTCACACCGAGGCTATCCTGATGGAATTGCTCTGCAGCGAGGAAGAGAAAGTTCGTCTTCGTCGAGATTATTTCCATCAGAGGAGAGCAGGAAAAGGAGAACACCACCCTCAGGCACCGGATCATGTCCTGCCTAAACACACAGGCATCTGCCCTTAACAATATGATCGACCGGGAGGCCACCACCGAGTTCATCATGGCCTGCAGCTTGACCAAGTGCAAGTCGCTAGAGTTCATGGGGAAGCACATGAAGGTAGAGTACTTCCCCTGCCGCCCACACATCGGCCATAGAGAGAGCTGTAAAGGAAGTGACAGCTGGAGCCAGTTCAGTCTGTAATCCTGAGAGGAGGGATGGATTCATCTGCCAAAATGTATAGCACATCGAACTGGTGCTTAGGATCAAATCTGGACCTCCTCGGCATAATCAAAATAGTTTTGGGGGCTTATCGACGCACCAACTACCAGGGTTATATGGCGTTGCTAACTCTTTGCCAGTCGGAAGGGTTTCTCGGGAGCCAGATTGATCTTTGTTTAGGGAATCCGTCGGGCCTGGAACCCGGGTTGGCCGCGTGGAAACCAGCATAATTGTTGGGGCTTATCGACGCACCACCTGCCAGGTTTATATGGCGTCGCCAACTATTTCCCTGCCAGAGGGGTTTCTTGGGGAGTCAAATTGCTCCTTGCACAAGGAATCTGCCGGGCCTTAAACCCGGGTCGGCCGCGTGGAAAGCAAGGTTGCTAAACACTATAACACCATGCCCACACCTCCTTGGCATCACAAAGCTGGCCATCAAATACATGGCACTTACAGTGATACTGGAAATCTGCATCTTCAGCCTGCATCTGCATCAAATCAGCCTTTACCTAAATCAATCTCTAATGATGTAAAGAAGGGATCTGTAATAACCTAAATAAATGTTTCCATTTTTTGTCATTAAATAAGTAAATAAAAGTTGATAAGGCATAGCAAAATGAAGCTATTTATTACCAAAGCATGATTTTTAGTTTTCTAAATGGTTTTAAATTTTGTAAATATAATGAAAAGGGCCTAAATATCTCTAAATATAAAAAAACGTGCTCGCGGTAAAAATTTAAATCCTCCAAAAGAGCTTAAAAATATATTTCTTATTTGAAAAAGGTATAGGTAAAAAGCCAAAAATATTTTTTGGCTTTTTTACTATGATTTATTAGATCATTACAGGTAACTTCGAAATCATAGGTCAAAATTGAATTTCTCAATTTTTCATATATTGAAAACCTAGTGAGCATACGTGCCTTATTAAAACCAAACGAGCTATCTAAAGTTTTTCATAATTATGGGCCCACTGGGCTGGGCCTCCGGTGGGCCCCCTCTAAGGTTTCCACCCCCCCCCACTTTTCAAACCGTTCCTACGCCCCTGGGTGCATTAACTATGGCTGTATCTTGCTTGGTTTGGAAGGTATTAGCGAAAAAGGAAACGCCCTTATGCATGGGCGGCTATAGCCATTCCCAGGAACATTCCCAATGTAAAGCGACTTGCAGCTTCCTAGGCTTTGACCTGTCCCGAAAATAAATGCCACTACAATGAAAGAGCAACTCAAGCGCCTTTAATTGGTGTTCAAACATGTTTCTAGTTTTTTAGTTTCTGAGATAAATGAGGTTGTTAATTCCAAATAGTTTTGATAATCTTGATTCCGTTTTCAGGATAGCGATGAACAATGTTTACAAGTTAGGGTCATTCATTGATGAACATAAAGCCGAATGCCCCATCTCAACCATTTCCACAACGACGCCAAACTAGTCTCACATCAAGTAGCCTTTAACTCACCTGACTAGTAAGGTGTTCCGTCTTCACACGGACTTTGTAGATGCCGTTTGGCTGAAGCTGACGCAGCCGGTAGGCTCTGGAAAATCCTCGGTACAGGATCTTCCATTTCCCCAGCTGAGGGTGCTCCAGCAACTCCAGCGTGAAGAGGGGTCTCTTCCCCGCTGTAGGAAGGGTGAGGAGGTCTGTGGGAAGCGGCGGGGATTCTCTCTCTGTGGAAGTGTTTTTGGGTCTGGTGTCGAGGGGAGAAGTGAGAAGTGAGGAGTTAGCGCCGTTTGTGTTTTTTGGTAGAGGACCTTTTGATGGCGGCGAGTGTTGCGGTACAGTTTGTTCAGCAGGCGCTGTGTTCAATGGCACAGCATTGTTTCCAATATCGAAGTCCTGCGGCTCAGTATAACTTTCAGGTTTCCTGCGCCGCGGTGGAGCATCTTTCAAGGCGCTTGGGCCTTGCGGTACAGCATAATTCGCAGGTTTCCTATCCTGCGGTGCAGCATCATTCACGGTGTATGTGCCCTGCGGTGCAGTATACCGTTCAGGTTTCTTGCCCTCCTGGGCTGCATCCTCTGCGATCTTTCTCACTTGCGGTTCAACGGAGCTTGCAGTGAAATATTTCGGTGACGCACAGTTCAGAGTACAATTTTCCAGTGCAATAAAACCACTGCTATTTCCATCTGTCAATCCCATGGGGTTATCAGGCGAAGGAAAACACGGCTCCGCCTTTTTCAAGTCCTGTATATTTCAATGTGGACCGGTCGCCACTGAGATCATTTGGAGCAGACCCGCCTTCCAAATAGCTATGGTTGCCGTGGTCCCTGGTGGTGGCTGCGGACCTTTTATAGTTGGGTAGCCACACTTTGGGTTTCTGAGTGTCATCTGGAAATCGTGCCGCCTTGTTGTACACAGCAGAACAAAAGGAATCACCTGAATGTTTTGCGCTGGGGCTTGTCGGCGGTTGGCCCTCTTGCGTTACACCTGCCGGCGTCAGTTTCGTCCCCACTCCTTCCCGATGAGTTTTCTCCTCTCCAAAACACCCTTCAAGATCATCCCTCATCCTGTTTGGTTTCTTGGAAGCGTTACATTTCAGGGAACCAGTTGGTGGCATGCTTGCAGAGCTTGGTAAGAAATACCAGTGGATATCCAGCTCGTGCAGACGGGCCCTGCGGCATTCCACCACTAACTGAGCTCCCTCGAGTGTCATTTTATGTTTGCTTTCTTCTTTTATGCTCACTTGGGTCGGACACCGCAATGATTTTTTTACTACGAAATGCGAGATTAAATGGTTTAACCTATCAGCGTACGCTTCACGATACGATCTGTTCCACCAATGTGTAGTACACACAAAATGGACATGTCCTGGCTAATAAAATGCCGCCCTAGCCTATAACATCACTTAAATAGAACCGCTTGTACAGAACGCCACACAAATTATGCTCAGGTCCAATGCAGTCTTTTTCGCTGCACTTTTACCTTTTTTCACAAATCGTGGTTGCAGTTATCACAGATCCAGGCACATCTGCTGGTAACAAAGCGAGAAGCCACTCCCCGCCGAATGGGAGCTCGTCCCGGGCAGCCTCGTATCGACTAAACAAAAGGGCTCGCGCCGGACGATTTGCGCGAAACTCGATGGGAGGGGTGGGGGGAGGGGGGTGGGAGGGCCAAAGGACGAGCCAATGTACATGATTAACCTACCACTCGGTGTTAGTTATTGTTTAGTCAGAACATATCAATTATCGGCCATTTCAAAACACAGGCATGAACCATTTTTAAAATGTGTCGTCTATATTCTCAGGTAAGTTTTAAATGCAGGAAATTTCAAACGAGATATATGTATTCAATCTTCTTATCTTCCATTGGAAATTAAGAGCCCCGTCTAGCTTTCTCAACATTGCGCCTGGCCCCTGGTCTGGTTATCGTGCCCTCCCTTGTCCTGATCAAAGCAAAACCAGTCGAAAACGGTGCTAGTCATATCTCACAAGGCTGAACATTTATAACCGGGTTCTGGAATAAAAAACTATAAAGGCCGACTCCGAAAATACTGCGAGTGCACATTTCCGCGCTTACTTGTGTGACCGAGGTGAAACCGAACGAATGGAAGCTGTACTAATTATACGCCATAGATTCGTCAACCCTGGTGTCAAAGGATACAAATATGTGACTATTTTTACCAAGGTTTTTGGCGAGAGCGCTGAGTCAAACCTGCCCGCGACACAACCACACAAAGCGAACTCCGAGAAGGTCCGTTTCACTCGGAAGGAGTAGCCGCTCTTGGTTCCCCATGTCTCATCCGACCACGAAAACCAACACCAATGCGGGAAAAGAATATATTAACATCAGTTAAAAGCCTCTGGTTCTATCCACCATTCTGTCGGTGGACAGCAAAGCGGTTAACAGGATATCATTAAAACAGACAGTAAATGCAGACAGCTTGCGTATCCAATCGTGACTGAGAGACCCACGGTCTTGCCACGAACCTCGCTCATCGCACCTGTCATCAAATTCAAAGAAACCTTCAGAACTGGGGGAGGAGGGGCAGGGGGGGCAAGACTACAACACAAAACACTGAAGCTTCACAGAATATAAACAACAGACTAACTGGCTAATACAAGGGTTTATATAGGAACTCGCCAACAGAGAATGGCTTGACAGCACGGTATGGCCACGACACTCGCTGTTGTCGCAAACAGACGCTCAAGAATACGCGCGACGGCGAGGTGAGCCACTCCTGCAACAGGGTGGCCATCGACGCCACTAACTTAACCTCTACGACAATACTGTAACACAAAGGGCGAGCTCACCAGGTTAGCTCGTGAGGATAGGATATCCCTACAGATGATACCAGACCGGTGGCGCCCTCCACTCACGTGGCCACAGCTCCAACTATCACGGTGGTATCTGGCAACCCTCTAATTTTCAGAGCTGAACCGTCATTTCTCTCTCTCTTCTCTCTCTCTCTCTCTCTCTCTCTCTCTCTCTCTCTCTCTCTCTCTCTCTCTCTCTCTCACACATAACTGAACAGAGGAAACAAACAGATAACTTCCTTACTTCACAGCCATCTCATGGCTTCATTCCAGCAGTTACGTTTGCTTCATTGCATAAATGATTTAACCGCCTAGCAGGGAGGAACGTCAGATCCAGCCACCAAAAACTATCAACGGTATGCCCCTCTATGGTAGCCAAAAACGTTACAGCGTCCTTAAAAATGGGACTGAAGGTCGGGCCACATATGTGATTTCTCGTTAAATGCAATCAAAGTATAAGCTGGCTTAAAAGCTCAGTGTTTTCTCGTTCCAGTGAGTGTCTAGTATATCACCGGCGTTCCTATGGTAAGGCTGGAGAGCGTGAGGCTGTCACCTACCGAACATACCATTTTCAGACTACCGCCTGGATTAAAAATCAGAAAAGAAATTCCATATTGGTTTCCATATTGGGTTCCATATTGGTTCAAGAGTAAGAAAGGCCCTATTTATTTCTTAAGCCATCAAATGAATTTCTAAGGGAGTTGACTTAAAAAGGTTACTTGTGAGCATAAGTTCAATGCGTTAGCCTTGTCGAAAGGTAGAATTTCACAAAACGAAAAATATACAAAAAACCGGGTGAAACTGGAATACAATCAACATCTGAATTGCAAAATCAGTTTCCTTTAAAAGTCCCCATATGCCATGAAGTTCTGCGTAATTCACAAACTACGATGCCTTTGTAGTTGTTCTCTTACACCCCAAATTTAAAGTCAGGTCTCAGAAACGCCACTCGACCAGCTGCGCGTGCTTTAGCTAGGCTGCGCACACATTTCAGACTCTCCCTTCTACTGTCATTTATATCAGCATATAAAACGGGGATTACACTGGCTGGCATTACGCTGCGCACTTCCTGTGCCTTCCCAGCAAAACCTGAAGCCGGGAGGACTGGACAAAAAACAAAGTACACGAGCTTGGAAAATATTTTACCCCGTATTCGAATTGCATAGTTCTAGATTGATCTATATAATGTCAGACATGTCCAAACACGGCGCAATAAGGAAAAAATAATCAGCTAGCGGCCTTCCCTTGATGAGATAGATCCAAATCCACGAGATACATGAAATCAAAGAACAACCTCGCCATTGTAATTATTTGTTCTTGTTTCTCGTCATAACCGTTCATTAACTTCTTCACTTGTCACTAACCTCGAATTGACCCAGGTATCGGGGAGGATGGTCAAATAAACAATAAACAATAAACCTTGCACGTGACTGCAACCGCAAAGTTCACGATACGACTTCAGTAATCAATAAATGGTATGGGTAAACCGATAAATTCCCGAGATAATCTTGAAATACAGTATCGATCTCGAGTTTTGACCTGGATCACCAACGCTGTTATCTTTGGTCTTGAATTGGGAAAAGGCATATTATCGCATGTCCTCATCCGACGTTGAAATGATTCGTTTATGACAGCACGTGAAATGAGGTCACTGGAAAGGGCATTCTTAATTATTGCGAAACTGCGCAAACTTTGCAATACCCAATCAGAGAGCTTTTCAAACGGTGATAGATTTCGGAGCATGATTATAAGTTGACAATAAGTTAAATGCTCTGCCTCCTCGGATCCTGGATGTCAAAAGGATCAAATACACTGGAATTATATATATAAGGGCACAGTCCTTTATCAGAATCAGGGTAATACAGTGGTTTGAATCCCTCATTCCTGGTTATAGTGCAGCAAGACCTAGAATTGGGTTAAATGAAACATTATTTTTTAGAATGAAATTAAAAAATTGGATGCCGTGACAATAATACTCTGAATTCTTCCAGCCCAGGAATTTTGTCCACAATGCAGCAAAACTAGACCAGTATTCGTGCGACAAACTTATTCATCTCAGCCAGTAACTATATTTCTACGAACACAGATTCATTAAATTATTTTTATCAGTTAATCATGTATTTCTTCATATGCTGACTGCAACTCAAATGCTAAAAGTATCCATTTCTCTACCACTAGTACATATTATGCTAAACCAGTACAATGATTGCAAAATTTCCCATCTATATCTGCCCGATCCTATATTTTACTAGATATGCTTTGCTCGAATTAGTTAATTTATATTAATGAAACTATCATAAATGCTAGCTCCATATAACATGTCCTCCATAGACATTTACCCATCGTTACTGCATGTTTATACTTAGCGATCAGAGTCCAATTATTCCTAAACTCAACCCATCTCATAAGATTTATTAATATGGTTAACCATTGATAAACACTTTTCTCAAGCGTGCAACTCTGCCCCAACGTAAAGCACCGAATGAGTATACCTCTTATTGCTTGAAAAGCATCATCAATAATTATTGACAGATTCCAAAACACCAACCCTAAGTACGTACCCGTCAAGGCAATCCATCTGGTGTTGTGGCTACCTCTAACTCACGGATTATGTCCACAATGCGGAAAATTAGACTACACTGATCAGCTGATTCTGATGATGGGCTGTGCCCGAATATGCAATCCCAGTGTATTGTATCCATTTTACATCCAGGATTGGAGGAGGCGGACTATTTACCAGCTTGCCAACTTAAAGAGCTGACTCGTTTAATCACGTCAATACAGCCCTTTTCGTCTCTCTGATGTAGGTAAAATCCATGACTACGTTCGTAAATATAATACATTTTATTTCACTTTTTAGTTTTAGTTGTTACTTCTTCGCGAATTCTTCATCTATTAGAAGACAAAAACCTGACACTCCATAGAAAGATCGATGACCATTTTAGATAATCGTTGAATACACAACTGAACTGAAAGCAAATGATAGCACACACTCTAGCTGCGAGAACCACAACAGACTCAAATTAATTTTACGCGGGACGGCTAACAAAACATGGCATAACTTTGGAAAGGTAACTGAGGTATAAAGAATGTTGTAGAGTAACAAATTATGCATAGCTTTAGCGGGCTAAAACAACTGCGTCTGCCTATCAACAAATGTATATGCCATTACTGTAAGCAAGCTTCAGGAGGTAGGCGCTTTCTTCAGCTTGTCAAGGAATAAATCAGTCAGAGTTGAGCGTTTAATTAAAAATCGGAAACTTATTCACCAGCTTGTTAATCAAACTGACACACCCAAGAATGGCAATATGATTTACATTTAGCGTAAGGTTCCTTAAAAACATAACTATCATCCGAGAATCGTTGCGTTGCGAAAGTACGGCCATCTGACAGACACTGTCAATGAGGAGGAGGGGAACAGCCCCTTCCCATTCTAGGTCAGCAAATTTTCCTATCTCAGCCTGGTTCCGACAGAACAAACTTATCGGGAGCATGAGCATAAGGGTCCGGGGGTCAAATCCTAGTTTCTTCATCAGGAAGGAATAATCATGTATGAGAAAGGATTTAAAGTTTCACTGATTTCCCCACCCACCCCCAGCCCCAGCTTTTTCACCGGAGGCGAAGTTCTTGGTCCTTTCAAACACCATTCTCAAGCACAGTGAACCATCAACAGAAATGGAGCACAGTTTATCCACCCACAAGGGTTGGGATCAACTCCGCAAGGGATCGGATAGATTTCGCAAATGTTGGGGTAAACTCCTCGCCCGTCGTTACTTTCTCCAGGGTGCTAAATAGTGTTCACGCAAGGAGATTCCAGAGGGAGAGTTATTCACTTTGATTCTGGCACAAATAGCAGCCAGATCGCCAGTTGCGGATTTTCAACCAATCACAGATGGGGACTCCGGGAACCTGTCCACCAATCACAGCGGAGTTATGAACAAGCCAGTTCATCACGAAATCAGCTAGTGCGCATTCACCACTCAGTGCGATAGTGTTCCTAATAGTCTTCCTGAAGTGCTCTGAAAGCCATTCCACTTACCCAACAGCAATCAACAACGCCCACCACTCACTGCAAGCTCTGGGTATACTCACTATCACATTTCTGCCCGGCATTTAGAACCAAGGAACTCTGAACAAATACCCTGTAGTCCCCGACCCGCTCACCATCGAGTTCGCTCCTCTCCTTCTTATAGCTTATCATTGCGGGAGAATACTTTAACAATAATACCAAGAATAAAGATTGAGGCGGCCACCGGACAATCAGTCAACAATAAAGCTACGAACAGCCAGATCCTGCCTGGCGTTTCCAGGCAGCCGTGGTTAGCCACCACTACACTGGTTTAGGGGGGGTCATGCTTCCAGGACAGCGCCGTTACGACACTAGCGCCGCCAGTGGGAGCGGCAGTGAAGAGAACTAATCACCGCATCTGTCGGGAGCGGCGAAGTCCTCTCGCTCCGCGAGCATATTCCTTGACATTAGCAGCGTTTCCTCTGGTCAATTTACGAATGTTTCTTCCAGTTCATGATTGGAAAACGAGATGCAGTCATATTTCCATGGCTTATGCACGGAATTTGGCATTTATACTACCGTAATGCGATTCCAGCTTAATAAGTGTGTTTTAGGGCGCTTCAGCTGCCAGGGGTATATAGCGCGCCTAACTTTATAATTTAATCCGCCCTAAAGGCCTGGTCTTGGCGGTAACCCATAAAAACTGAAACTTGCTTCTTGCTTGAAGCTTCTATTAAGTCAATATGCCCAAGTACAGCTTTTAAACTGCTGCACGGCAAACGTGACGGTTCTCCAGACATCACCGTTTCGGAATAATCTTATAGGTGGGCGGGCAGCCTCGGAACGCCAGTAGTTGCCGATGTCGTTTCCTGCTCTGGTGGAAAATCGGGCCCCAGGACCTCCAGACACAAGTTAGGAACAACAAAGCTGCTCAAATAATTACACAGGCCTGGCCTACATTAATAATGCACTGTCTGAATAACTGATATTTCTTAGAGTTCGACAGTTTACCAACGAAAGTTGAACAAAGCACACAAACAGAAAACACTGCTTTAACATCTGAGCCACAAATCGTCTCAACAACTACATCGGGATACTGATCTATAGGTAATAATCACGGTTCTAGCGTCATGCATCTGAGGGTTCATATCCACCCTCTCAAATTCAGTTAACTGAGGAACAACACGCAAGATACCTATTGACAACATCTCCCTCTGAAATCCTCTCCCGCCCAGCTGGAGAAATAATGAGCGAGCCACCTGCCAATCACAGCGCATCTAATGCGTGACTACACCAATGACTTCACATCACTAAAGCCAGTCATCGAATCACAGCCCCCCTGCTGCACCGCTCCACCAATCGCCGTGAAGACCACGCCCACGGGTGCAGCAGACCAGCCAATCACAGTCCTTCCGTATCCTCTACCCACCAATGATTACGCAGGAAGCGAGCTGGGCGTGTCCTGATTGGCGTTCTGCTGCGCTATCATGTGACGGTATTTGTCGTATAGATCCACAGTGGTGCGCGCGGGGTGGAACTGGTAGACAAGCCGAATCGCCTGCACAACCACAACACCAATATTCACACAAGGTTCTCATTGGAAAACGCCGAGAAAGATAGCACAAGGATGAATATACGGAATTTAATGTGAGCCTATGAGACAAATAATAGACATGAGTAGCTTCTGTGGAGGTGGGTCAAGTTATTTTTGTTTGACCTCGCGGTTTGAAAACAACGCAAAATATATCGGCACTTTTGACCACTTCTCCATTTTGATCGTGACTAATCAGTTGAACAAGCAAAGGTACTTTTGGTATTCTGACTTACAGCCATAGTAAATATTTTACCAATAACTTTTCTATTTATTTTACCAACAACAGAAACGAAAAACGAGCATCAGTACAAACCTGTTAGGATTTCAACAAGAAAGGGGGCGTATGGCCAACAGGCTCATTTTTACCCGTAATTTCGCAGAGGGTTTCGGCCAAAAATACCTTTTAGAAATGTCCAGGTAGTTTGCTAACAACAGTATTGAATAAAATGGAATGGACTTCAGCTTCAGTCGAACACAAACCTCCGGCAGGAAGGACCACAGGTTGAAAAAACCCAAACACTATACGCTGGCAAAGTAGTAAGTGTGAAATGAAGATACCAGTTTTTACGAATGAGAACGCTCATTTATACAGATTTTCAACAAACGAGCATCCATACAAACAAATAGCACGTCATGATTAAGCTAGCCGCCTCAACAGCACATTATGCTGTCCATTGATGGACGTGTCTGAACATATTCTTTCTACTGATGCCGCTCGTTTCGAGATTATGCTGTGATTCAACAATTAAATATTGTCAGCGCATTCGCTCACTGTTATGCATACAAATCGCTGATTACACGGCACAGTGTTTGGATAGTGACACCCGGGAAACATAGCGCCTGGGTTCCAGTCCGGTATCCACCCATGAATCCTCGGTAGTCGATCGCAGTGAATTTAGAACACTGCAACTACTGCAGTGAAGTTAGAGCACCCCAACTACTGCAGTGAAGTTAGAGCACCTCAACTACCGCAGTGAAATTAGAACACTTCAACTGTTTCAGTGAAGTTAGAACACTTCAACTGCCGCAGTGAAGTTAGAACACTTCAACTGCCCAATTGTAGACTACACGACACACGACCTCATGTGGCTAAAGTTTTTTTTCCTGAGCATCTACTTCCGAGCAATATACGGCCTCCCCGGCTCTGAGCATGTTGAAAATATCAAACGGAACACGGCGAACTTCATTAAGAATTTCGAACGGGGTTCTTATTTCGGTGACGTAGTAATACCCACCGGACTTCCAGGCACCGACACGGGTTCAAATATCGGGACAGGAAAATACCGAATAAGGACATTCTGAACCCCACAATACCCTTCCAACAGGATGACTGATGGCCAGCCAATACCATCAGCAGCAGTTCGCCAATGCCATCAGCAAGCCGCAAGACCGAGAATCCCGGCCGACAATAAGACTCAGGCAAACGCGACAGAATCGCGACTCCACCCGTTCCGGCTGCCTCTGACCCACCTTGAAGTCACGTCCGTAGGTCCGGTCCGTTCCGGCTGCCTCTGACCCACCTTGAAGTCGCAGCCGTAGGTCCGGTCCGTTCCCTCGGCCTCTGACCTACCTTGAAGTCACGGCCGTAGGTCCGCACGCCGTGCAGCAGGTTCTGCACCTCCTCCTTGGTGTACTCGATACGGCGGCGGCGCGGGCGGCCGCGAGAGCTCATCACCGACCGCTGAAACACAGGGACGAGAGCTCATCTCCGACCGCTGAAACACAGGGACGAGAGCTCATCACCGACCGCTGAAACACAGGCACGAGAGTTCATCACCGACCGCCGAAACACAGGCACGAGAGCTCATCACCGACCGCCGAAACACAGGCACGAGAGCTCATCACCGACCGCTGAAACACAGGGACGAGAGTTCATCACCGACCGCTGAAACACAGGCACGAGAGATCATCACCGACCGCCGAAACACAGGGACGAGAGCTCATCACCGACCGCTGAAACACAGGCACGAGAGCTCATCTCCGACCGCTGAAACACAGGGACGAGAGTTCATCACCGACCGCTGAAACACAGGCACGAGAGCTCATCACCGACCGCCGAAACACAGGGACGAGAGATCATCACCGACCGCCGAAACACAGGGACGAGAGATCATCACCGACCGCTGAGAGAGCTCATCACCGACCGCTGAAACACAGAGACGAGAGCTCAACATCGACCGCTGAAACACAGGCACGAGAGCTCATCACCGACCGCTGAAACACAGGCACGAGAGCTCATCACCGACCGCCGAAACACAGGCACGAGAGCTCATCACCGACCGCCGAAACACAGGGACGAGAGATCATCACCGACCGCTGAGAGAGCTCATCACCGACCGCTGAAACACAGAGACGAGAGCTCATCACCGACCGCTGAATCACAGGGACGAGAGATCATCACCGACGGCTGAAACACAGGCACGAGAGATCATCACCGACCGCTGAAACACAGGGAAGAGAGCTCATCACCGACCGCTGAAACACAGGGACGAGAGCTCATCACCGACCGCCGAAACACAGGCACGAGAGCTCATCACCGACCGCTGAAACACAGGGACGAGAGATCATCACCGACCGCTGAAAGAGAGCTCATCACCGACCGCTGAAACACAGAGACGAGAGCTCATCACCGACCGCTGAATCACAGGGACGAGAGATCATCACCGACGGCTGAAACACAGGCACGAGAGATCATCACCGACCGCTGAAACACAGGCACGAGAGCTCATCACCGACCGCTGAAACACAGGGACGAGAGATCATCACCGACGGCTGAAACACAGGCACGAGAGATCATCACCGACGGCTGAAACACAGGGACGAGAGATCATCACCGACCGCTGAAACACAGGCACGAGAGATCATCACCGACCGCTGAAACACAGGGACGAGAGATCATCACCGACGGCTGAAACACAGGCACGAGAGATCATCACCGACGGCTGAAACACAGGGACGAGAGATCATCACCGACCGCTGAAACACAGGCACGAGAGATCATCACCGACCGCTGAAACACAGGCACGAGATCTCATCACCGACCGCTGAAACACAGGCACGAGAGCTCATCACCGACCGCCGAAACACAGGCACGAGAGATCATCACCGACCGCTGAAACACAGGCACGAGAGCTCATCACCGACCGCCGAAACACAGGCACGAGAGCTCATCACCGACCGCTGAAACACAGGCACGAGAGCTCATCACCGACCGCTGAAACACAGGCACGAGAGCTCATCACCGACCGCCGAAACACAGGCACGAGAGATCATCACCGACCGCTGAAACACAGGCACGAGAGCTCATCACCGACCGCCGAAACACAGGCACGAGAGCTCATCACCGACCGCTGAAACACAGGCACGAGAGCTCATCACCGACCGCTGAAACACAGGCACGAGAGCTCATCATCACCGACCGCCGAAACACAGGGACGAGAGATCATCACCGACCGCTGAAACACAGGCACGAGAGCTCATCATCACCGACCGCCGAAACACAGGGACGAGAGCTCATCACCGACCGCTGAAACACAGGGACGAGAGCTCATCACCGACCGCTGAAACACAGGCACGAGAGCTCATCATCACCGACCGCCGAAACACAGGGACGAGAGATCCTCACCGACCGCTGAAACACAGGGACGAGAGCTCATCACCGACCGCTGAAACACAGGCGAAGGTCAGAGGGTAACACTCAGCGTGGTGCCAGCCAGTCTAATTAAAAGTGTCCTGAAATTCAGGGTTTTACGCGGAAGCCCAGTCCAAGGGTAGACATCTTAAATATTGATTTTGACACTCATACGTTTTAAAATTAGTTACTGTTATTTTGACAGACAATTTGTATTTGGGGACTACAAGAAGTTGACCACTTTATTATAAAAATATTAGATTTCCCGGAGAACATTTTCAACATACTGGAATTCTAAATAATGTGATATTGTTTTTGTAAAAAGTTTTGTTCATCCTGGAATTTTACCTGACCTGGCATTATCCCTAGCACAGATAATGGATATTTTGGAGCATTTCTAGAATTGTCTTAGATACCCGCCATACACCTGTTCTTTCTTTTGAACTTGTTCCTCATTTTTTCTTTAAATTTTGGCATCGCACTCCACACAACAATAATTTCAGAATACTGCTGATCCGTCGCGTCACAGCGAGCCTGTTTTATCCTTACACGACGCACACTATTCCAATCAAATCCACAGGGCACGTGAGCACTTACCAGCCCTCAACGATATCATGACGTTTACTTCAAGGAAATACTGCACCTTCATGGGATTCAAACTGACCTTTCAGTAACATGGAGCATATTGAAGACAAATATCTAATGGTTTCGAATGTCATATGCGCCAGAGCTTACTTCTTACGGAGGAAGGTCGCTTGACGACCATACTTTGTACAAATAGAGTGCCCAGATTATGAATAGATGAGACGGAGTAGATACCGGGAAAGTACTGAGTGCAACCGACGGGGGCTGCGTAGTATGTATTGGTATGTATGGACCTAGTATGTGGGTATGCGGGGGCAGGCATGTGTACGCGGCGGGGGTCAAAGTTAATTAGCTGTCACAGTCTCGGACTGGGTGAGTCATTCTATGTTTTCACAGTCGTCTTCCTGTCTTACAAATGAGTTTTTTGTTCGAATGTGCCCCCCAACAAAGGCTAAAGCGAAGAAGAAAACAACTATTACCATACTAAATACTCTACTAGACACCCCTACCCCCTAAAAGCCTACCAGCTAAGTGCGGAATAGCCGACAGGGGAGGCCTCCGTTCCAAATACCCACTAAATTATCCGACAAGGTGAATGTTGAGACAAATCAGCACGGCAAACCTCAACTTTTGAGCATTAGTTCCAAATCAATTACCATTAATAACGTACCAAATTCCCTATAACCAAGTCCATGTCATAAAACCAAACTGGACCGGGGAGCCGAGAACACTCACCGTAGTTGAAGGCGCCGCAGGGCGGACAGAGGACGAGGAGCGGGGCAGCGGCTGAGGGGACGGCGTCCTCTCCATCGCGCGCCTCTCCATCGGGTCGGCCACGCTGTGGCACTGCTCCAGCCACAGCTCCACCCTCCTCAGCTTGTCGCTGATGCTGCCCTCCACCAGATTGTCGTCCGAGCGCCACACCTCGTCCGTCGATGAAACTACAGGCTTCGAGACCGCCCGCTTCTGCCGGGGCGGCGCTGTCGGCGTCTGCCATCTATCCTCCGGCGGTCCACGCTTTAGTTCAGATACTGGCCGAGTGGGGCGCTGGAAGACGCAGTTGTTGAGTTGGTGGGCCGGGCGTTTCGGTGTTTCCAGTGTGTTGATGCTGGCTGACGGCGGCACGGCCGCTTTCGATGAGAAGCCTGAACGACGAAGAGAAGGGACGATATCATTAGTTTTCAGGCAATATACGACCAAACATACATTTCCACATTGGAAAAACTCCATTTTTGTTCATACACACACACACACAGACAGCATCCAAAAAAGTATAAAAACTGCAGGTATTTGATAGAAGATTACAGAGCAGGACGTAGCGCTACTTGAGTCCGCTACTCCGCTACCGGTCGACTCTCAAAATGGTAGCGGAGTAGCGCTTAGCGGACTCACAAGAGTAAAAAGCGTATCCGCTACAAGGGAAGGTGGCACCTTCATAACGTGATTTTAACTGAGATAGCAAGTTGTAAAGCAAGTCGGAAAAGCCGGTACTCCATATATCATTTGTCTTGGAACTTGATATTTCCGTAGAAAAAACTAAAACCTACCTGCAATGTACCCCTCATGTACCCCTAGCAGCAAGCCACAGTTGTCATGCAGTGACCCAAAATAGGTTTTGCGCTAGGGTGTCGAGTGGAAAATTCAGCTCGGAATGCATGGTGAGTGAGTGAAAAATTTCCCTCAAAATGTATGGCGGAGTAAAAATTTTCCAATTTGGGTACTCAGGTGGTAAACTCTCAGAGCCCTTGCTTGAACTGAGGGATGGATATTTCCTTTAATTTTCTCAAAGCAAATATTTTTAAATCGTCCCCAAGCAGCATTGTTTGACCATTACCATGTGAAAAATTTGGGTTAAGCAGGTAAATCTTTACCAACTGAAACCCCCTGATGCAGTCTCCAATTTTAAGGAATTGGTGAATTGCCACAAATAAAAAACTTTTGGGGGCCTCTGAGACCAACCTTCGGGGAAAGAACTCCTGGGAGCCACCAAGACTAACATTTGTGGGATGAAGATCAACTCTTGGGGGGGCTTTCCTAGACCAACTCTTGTGCCCCTCCTCTCCTCTCCCACACGACCAGCTCTAAAGGGCCCCTGAGACGAAATATCGGGGCCCCCTTAGACCAACTCTGCAGAGGGGGCATCCGAGACCGGCAGGTGGTGAAAAATGAAAAGGGATTTTTTCATGCAATACCTAGTGCCAAAATTAATTATCTAAGCATACACTGTATAGTGTTTTTGTCCGGGACAACGCCCCTCCTATACCTATACCTATAGTTATCGGAATTTTGGAGGCCACTCCTGACCTCAATCACTGCACCTCGCATACACCTATGCTAGGGCCCAGTAGAGCCTTGGTTTACACTTAACTAACCCAGACGAAACTACAAACTTTCTATCATGGCAATAATCTCTTCCAGACTCTTGCTAAAAGTTTCTTTTCTTTACCTGTCAATTCCCCTGCTCCTCTTCACATATATACTCACCTTCATATGAATATGCTGCTTTCTATCAATCTAATCGAAGCTACAGCCTCCTTTCTGTTGTTGATTCCGGTTTCCTTTCGTCTACAATCAGCCAGGCGCGGCGGGTTGCGACAGCGTCAGAGCCACTACTACTTTAAATTTCTGATCGCTTGCCGCTTGCCGGTCGCATGAGCAACATAATTTGCGTTTCAAAAATTACTCAAAATTAATTTTCTAAATCCTAATAGACTAGAAAATTATACAAATAAAAGCACACCAAGAGGAAGATAAACAATGTTTTGTCAATAACGAATATGAAACCGGCCTTTCAAAAAGCCTAAAGATGCCGCTTTTATTTACTATATGTAAAGACGGCGATTTGGTAAGTCCACACCGTAGACTAGCCATACAAAAAAGTGCCGATGCTTGAAGGGTAACTGGATGCATTCTTGTTGCCGAAAAAATCATTTAATGAAAATGTAGAGTTTCAATGTATTCAAGTACCGAACACTTTTAGTTCAACTTAAATATCAGGGTATTTATGCCTAGGGTGTCGTAGGGTGTCGTGAGTGGATTTGGGTGTCACAGGGCGTGGACGCAGCAATGAAGGGCTAATATGGATAAAAATTATTTTCTTCTAAATAAATGGTCAATTTTCTACCATACAATGTCAAAAATATGCTCCTTAGCATACAAATTTCAAGATAATTGCTTTTAACAACAAGATGACCAAAAATTGTTTTTCACTATTCTCGGTACCAGAAATACAAAAACAACTTTTCAAGGACGTAAGCAAAGAAATCATGTGCACAGATAAACTGCTTTCCAGAAATGTATCTTTCAAAGCTGTCAGCTCTTTTTTTGGCAACACAAGGCTAGGGTGTCTAATTTTCCACTCACCAATTTTGTGAGTGATGGAATTTAGTGGCGGTGTTCACCCATTTGAACTTTCTCCGGTGGGGCAGGGGGCACCGAGCGTCTTGCCCGCGCCAGAATTTCGATTCAGTTGTTCCACTGAAATCGGTGGAGATAAGGATGCCAGGTATAATTGGCCAGAAAAATAGAAATCGCCAGATTTTCTTGCAGAAAAGCGAAAGAAGCGCATAAGAGCCGAGTTAATTTGGCGATCTTCTATTCGATTCTGCTGCTCTCTTTTTCCAGTGGACGTTGGTAGAGGAGGCAATGGAACTGGCCTTTGTAGTAAGTATTGTTGAGTAAAATTCAATAGTAGTAAGTATTGTTGGAAGTGAGTGGAAAATTCAGCAAAAAATAAAAGTGAGTGGAAAATTCTGCTTGACTGGGTGTCGTTCTGCACCCAGCACCTCAGGTTTTGGGACACTGTTGTCATGGCTATTGGTGTGACGACATATGCTGACGTCACGATGAGCATCAGCCAATCGAAGCCCTTGAAGCTTTTCGAGTACAGTAGTGGTTGCCAGATCATGACATCATCCACAGGCTGATATTTATTTCTTTTTCTAGAGGAGTATTTTAAAAATCAAAATATTGAGCTTATTGTACATTTTTCAGAGAAATCATGAGTGGTTTCATTAGTTTTGGCTAAAAGTACGCCTAATTACACCAAATTCCAGGATTCGGCCAAGGTGCCACGTTCCCTTTACGGAGACCGTCAACCGAAGGAATTAGGAGATAGAGATTGAAAGAAATGTATTCATCCATTATAAATCAAATGAATATCCATTAGATTAAATGAACGTTCTTGTATGATTTTTTTGTATATCTTACAATAAAACTACCCATGGTCGGATCCAGATCAACAGTTGGGGGGGGCAACGGATCCCAACATCGAGAAAAAACCTCTGTATTAAGGAAATAGGTGTAACAACAAAGGAAAATACATTTGGAAACTTTATATCCTCCATCATATTGATTTCGAGCCGGGACCTGTTGCAAACAACAACAAAATCATAAGTTAGATTTCCCTCTCTCGGAAGCATCGTGAACTAAGCACCACTAGTGCACTCCTTCAACAGCTTCCGACACCGGAGCGGTCTCCGCAAGACCGGTGGCGCCGCGGGTTGCACACTTACCGGGCGCTGCAGCGCTGTTCCCGGCTCCCTGCAGCGCTGCAGTCGACACCGCAGCAGCGGCAGCAGACGCTGCTGTGGAACAGTGGCAGCCGCCGCCGGCCGGCGTCTTCTGACGGGCCTCCTGCCCCACCGCCTCCCGGGCCTGGGTGCGGCTCTGCGGCCCCGCAGACGGCCGCTCCGGTGCCCTGTGGCGGTCCGGGTCGGCGCTGGAGTGCGGCTGCTCTGACGAGGAGACCGGCACCAGCTGCTGGTGCTCTTCTGAATGGTGGGCCACGCTCTTGTACGCGTCCGGAGCTGTCTGAGAGGGCTGAGATGCGGCTGGTGGTGCTGGAGGCTCGCCGCTTAGGTGACATTCATGGTCATAACACTTATGCGTGGCTTGCTGTGAGGATTTTGCATCAGTAGAGGTAGGTCTTGGTGCATTCCCACATCTGTTCTGTCGTTTGTCGACTTTGGTTGGTTCAGCCGACTCGTTTCTCCCACGTCCGTGCTCAGTCTGCGACGGGGTCTCCTCGCTGGCCGTGGACGAACGCTGACCCCCAGCTTTTGACCTGGCCCGTTTGCCAGTGTTGGACCTCTTGCCGCAGCTACCATCCTTGGCATTCGGCTGTTTCTGAATATGCTTCCGACTTTCTGCTATCTCATCTTCCTGAAGCTGTAACCCGGGTTCCAGCGCCATTTCAGATCTCTCCCCGTTCAATCCGTGATGTTTATCTGCAGTCTTCCCGGTGTCACGAGTTTCTTCTTTGGTTCTCTCGGCGGCCTGGCAAGAGTTTCCCGGAACACCCTGCTTGGAAGTCTCTGGCGCAGCCTCATCCGCATGCTGGTCCTGGCTGGGAGCTGCCAGGCTCTCCTGAGATTCCTGAGAAGGTTGGTAGTCTGTGGTTGGAGCGCTGAAGAGAGCCTCCACGCGGTCGTCGTAGGCGAGAACTGCCCTAGGAACACGCTCACCTGTAGACGCGAAAAAAAGAGTGAGAAAGGGACGACACGGAGCGATGAGCGTCTCCTTCCAGTTTTCGCTAGTCCATGACCGGTTCAGTTTTCGCTAGTTCCTTAATTCGTGGCCGTTGCAACAGCGTTTGCAAAGTCACCTCATGCGTGGAACTGTTCGCAGCAAATCTAAAGAAAAAGGCGGCAAGGTCTGCTCATATAAAATTTGCATCTAGAGAACACAGTAACTCGATATCATGACGTAGAAATACGGAAGAGTTATACAATGAATACAATACATGCACGATTCCAAAACGTAGTTATTGCCCAATATATCAACAAGACAAACATAGTTATTGCCGTATAGTACTAGAGATAGCAACTCTAGCCATGTTTCATCTTCACACAAATGTTGTTCGGACTGTTCTGCTTATCAGTTCCTCCTCTCAATATGTAGAGCTCGTTTAAAATGGAGCTAGAGCCTTGTCGGCTTGATCATAACCCTATGAATATGGCAGTGATCAACATTTACAATTTTCAAACTCGTGATAAGTTTAAATTTTGATGCACTGATATTATTACGTTAGTATGTCAATGACCAACATTTCTAAGCCGTTAATTTTTTATTGATGAGCTTAAGCTGAAATTCTAAGTGATAGTCGCACATCAGCCCGTCTCTCCAACCCACCTCAGCTACAACGTTTGAAAACCGTGAAGCTCTAAATACAATACATATTTCCAAATCATATGAAATACAACGTTTGAAAACTGAATAAGTCCCAAATACCGTAAATCTCTCCAACCCATATGAGCTACAACATTTGAAACCCCAATCAGCCCCAAACAAGCCAGATAACTCAGCCAAGCGGCACAAACTCACCCAGACTATCTATAACCTCTTTGGGCACGCCCTCTTGCGGGACGTCCTTCCTGAGCCGAGGCGACGTCCTGCGCAGGGTGAGCCTCTTCCAGCGATCAGGCGTCAGTCTCACGGACCTCAGCCGGCGAACGCTGCTGGCGCAGTCTTCTGGCGGCGAAGGACGCCCCGCAGCGTGGGAGGCCAGCAGCAGACCTCCTCCGGCGCCGCCGCCGATGTCGCCTGTTCTGCTGGCCGCCATTGCACTGCTGAAGGAGAGGGACGATAGTGAAGGAACAGCTCAGTAGTGTGAGGTTGTATAAATGCATGAAATGTGATTTGGTAAGGGTGAAGATGGAGAATGGTCGGATGATATACAGTGGGTCTGATTCTTAAGAGTCCAACGAGTAAAATACTGCATCGGTTTCTCGGTTGAATCAAAATCCTTCTGATTTTCCTAACAGGCTCCTGATTTTCCACGAACACACGAACACACACGAAGGAGCCTCTGGGATGTATCTTCACCTAGTGATGGTGCCACAGCAATACAATCAGGCGCAGCAAAATGTCTTTTTATAAACATTTCCTTAGGGGTTGCGTCCTCCACACAAAACTCAAAATTCTTAGTGCACCCAGGCTCTCCTGTGGTGCTTCCATTCTATCAATGCTGTGTATCCATGAATAGATCCATGCTAAGTCAATCACCAAAGCCAACCAAGTTCTGGGTGTGATCCGCAAAGCATTCAGTAACCTGGACATCCCCCGTTGTACAAGGCCCTCATCAAGCCTATAGTAGAGTTTGGAAATCCAATTTGGGGACCATTTAACATGACTGACCAGCAGTCCATCCAGAGAGTTCAGCGGCAAGCCACTAAACTGGTCTCTTCTATCGTCACCTCCCATACAAGGACAGACTTCGTGCGCTCAGCCTGCCTTCTCTCCTTTATTGACGGAGACGAAGAGACATGATTTGGGTTTTAAGCCTCATGTTCGGGAAAGAAGATCTGAGAAGAGATCTCTTCTCCAGACTGGCACAGAATCTGCCGACCAGAGGTCACTCTAAAAGACTGTCAAGCCCGAACCTTGGTCGAGAGAAAGGCGTAACCATCTTGGTACTCGAGTGTTCAACGACTGGAGCTCTCTCCCAGAGTGGGCAGTGAGTTCGGGGAGTCCAAATGACTTCAAAAACAATCTAGACATTGGTCGGCGTATACATGCGATACGCCATTTTTGGACCGAAGTGTGAACTTGTTAAAACCCCTGAGCTCGAGAGTGAAATTCGGCGCCGTGTGGTGACTAGCTGAGTCAGATTGTCAGTCGAAAAAAACGAACGTTTCATTTTCCAATGATATGTGGCAAATAAATTTGGCCAGTGTATTGTCTCAGCTTCTCGAAACGATCAGTCTGTGTGGCAGCTTCATCGACTATCGTAATACACCCCGTATTTATATTTCTGTCGGTACTGCTGCAAGTTCACACTATAACTGACTAGCAAAGACTGAGCTGTTGTGTTCTGCTGCTCACAAGACTCTTCTGACCAAGTTTCTGCTTAGGGTTTAAGGACAAGGCTTTTATTAGAAATGGTACCTATTACACCTGCAGTCTGATGCTTAACAATCAAGTTTTTATTACTCAGCACACAGTGAGCTATCGGGTGGAACTATACAGAGTGCTAATAAATGAGGACATTATTGTGTGACACATGGCATTTCTATTTTGATTAATTTCTTCTAGTTGTATCGCTTCATTCTCAAATGTTGAATTATGCTGATTTATCCGTGAAAAGCAGTGAAAAACCACTGTTAATGTGCATTTCAGCAAACACTAAATCTGAGGCACATTCATGGCACCATTTCTTCCATTTCCTTGCATAAATATCTTTCCCCTCCCCAATCTTCTCTCCTCTCCTGTAGGAGTGACAATCCCAAACAGGGACTGTTGGAAGCACTAGACCAACTGTTTGGGAGGAGAGTGCTAAAAGCAAGTAAAATCAAGCCATGTAGAAATAAGCTTTCTCCTCCCTCCTCCTCCTCCTCCTCCTCCTCCTCCTCCTCCTCCTCCTCCTCCTCCTCCTCCTCCTCCTCCTCCTCCTCCTCCTCCTCCTCCTCCTCCTCCTCCTCCTCCTCCTCCTCCTCCCTCCTCCTCCTCCTCCTCCTCCTCCTCCTCCTCCTCCTCCTCCTCCTCCTCCTCCTCCTCCTCCTCCTCCTCCCTCCTCCTCCTCCTCCTCCTCCTCCCTCCTCCTCCTCCTCCTCCTCCTCCTCCTCCTCCTCCTCCTCCTCCTCCTCCTCCTCCTCCTCCTCCTCCTCCTCCTCCTCCTCCTCCTCCTCCTCCTCCTCCTCCTCCTCCTCCTCCTCCTCCTCCTCCTCCTCCTCCTCCTCCTCCTCCCTCCTCCTCCTCCTCCTCCTCCTCCTCCTCCTCCTCACTCTCCTTCCCATCTGCTTGTTTCTCCGCTCTCTATCACTCTCTCCTTAACCACACTGGATGCCACAGTCATTGTGAGTTTGTGCGTATTTTTTTGGTTCCTTGTCTTTTATTCTGCACTAGTGATATATATATCTGTACTTCTGGTTTTTGCACAGGTGGTCCGCATGTTGGTTTTCATCCATATGTGTTGTGGGAGGGTACCTTATGCTTCAAGAATGCCTGGAATTTAGTGTGCACTCACCCGTGTTGCTAGTCTTGTCAGTGCACATATGTAATAGTGATCACATGAAGTGACAAACTCACCATTTTGGGATATGGGGTGGGAGTCTGTGCACAGGCTGGAATGGCTCGCTGAGTGTTAAATCGTCTCTCACATCCATGGTTAGCAGGGAGCGACATCAGGCCTTCCCGTTTCATGCCGACCCTTCCACCACCATCGGTTTAAACACTGTCAGCAAAAATATGTTAACTACCTAAGCCTTCCAGCTTCCTGCGGCCTCTCGCCCCTGTCCGGGTGATTCCCGTCGCCCCTCCTTCAACCCGCCAGATTGTCAACGCCGATGTGCTTGGGGAGCGGGGGTGCGCTGGCGGGGACTCGGCCATACCCCGGGAGAGTTCCCCATGGAGCTTCGCTGCCTAACTCTTGTGCGCCGTGGCTGTCTCCCAGATCTGCGTCGGTTGAACCGAGATGGGACCGACTTCCTGGAGCTTGGTCGGCAAGGAGCGTTGGTGGAACAGGGTGCGCTGCCGGCCTCCTCGTGCCCTCTTCAGGCCTTCTCTCGCGTGGACACACGTCTGAACTACTGTTACCGGCGTCCTCCTACCAACCGCCTGACCAGCGTACCGGGGCCCGCGGGCGGCGGCGGTGCGGCGCCCGGCCGCCCTACAGGACCACATGCCGCGGCGCCCGCTGGTCGACAGGCCTACCTTCGAGTCGCAGGCCAAACAGCGCGGCCTCACCGACGACCTCGGCCGGTTCAGACAGCTACTCGAGGAGCGGCGGGTGATGTCCCGCACCTACATCTACTAAGGTGTTGGACGCCCTCGTCAGCGGCACCAACACCGAGGCCGGCGCGAGCGGGGACATCTCCGACGTCTCAGACATCGGGGCGGATGGCGAGGAGCCGGACCTTGCCTAGGACCGGGAGACTTAGGACGGTGGGGAGGAGACTGACGTCACTGGTGCCGGCGAGGAGGAGACTGACGTCACTGGTGCCGGCGAGGAGGAGACTGACGTCACTGGTGCCGACGTCGCGACAGCTCGTCAGTAGCGCCCGTCTATGATTCACGGGCTCCGATTTGAATCTCCGTCAATCGCACTCCACTTCGAGCGGATCACAAACGGCTGACAGCCCTAACACATCAAAGCGCCACGCCACACGAACTTGCCTGTCGGATACATCCAGTGCACGGCCTTGGTGTCTGTTGAAGGGAAGACTTAAGTGTTGCTCATTACAGCCGTTCAACCGTCTGTGGCCCACAGTGTATGCGCCATATGCGCCAATGTGTCTTGTTTTTCGCCTCATCCCTTCGTAAGCTGGTTGTAACTTTGCTGAGGTATTGTTTGTCCCCAATGCATCACATCATTCATGATATGAAATCTGCACTGATACAATCTCTTTATTGATATTGAACTATTCTTGATACTGTGTGCCTAAATAAATTGTCCTCTCCACTCTGTCCCCAAACACATGAATGCCCCTCAGACATCTGGACTTGTGTGCCGTATAACAGAGCAAACTGACGTGCCATCCGCTTGCGGCGTCGCGCTCCCTCCACCGCTGATTCGAGCTCCCTCAGCCGCTGCGTCGCGCCCACTTTGCCGCTGCGTCGAGCTCCCTCCGCCACTGCGTCCCTCCGCCTCTGCGTCGCGCTCCCCCACTGATGGGTTGGGCGCGCTCCGCTGCGCCCCTGGCCCCGTCGCCGTCGCGAATGCCCCCAGCTCGTGTCCCTGCCCACCTCGTCCTCCCCAAGGAGTGTCTTTTGCAGCTGTCATTCCACTTGTCTTTCCTATGACTGTATTTTTGTAGTGTTTTGTATTTTTAAAATTGTGCTTCAGACATATGAATATGCATGTATGGACTCAAGCCATGAATATAAGAAGACCAGTGTGCAAAGTATGACATTTTCGACGAGATCTCGTCAGTGCGAGTGCCCTTGGAGACAGGAGCGAGTGGTGTGATTTTTATCAACCTGGTGCGAATTTACAAGACTGGCGCGAGGAAGGTGACACTTAAAACAAACAAATAATGGCTGAATGGTTATCAAGACACAGGATGGGACCTTATAAAAAGTCCTTCACTAACTAACTAATAAGAGAGGTAGCATGAAATCATGTGGGTAGGAATGGGTGCATTTTTCTCCCTGGCATATGGCAGATTGGTGCGAATTTTTGGAGGCTGTTGGTGCGAGAACTTTAGATGGCTGGTGTGACTCGTCTGGCCTACTGCCATACTTGGCAGACTGGTAAGAAGACACATAAAATCATGAAAATATGGGGGTTTCACAAGAAGTCAGCAGAATCAGGCCCACTTATGAGATCAAAGCCAGTTGCAGGGATATCATTACTGGATTAGACACCTGGATCCATCTCTGAAATTAAAAAAAAAATTAAAAATGATGGATCTCTATTTTTGTGTTTAT
This sequence comes from Lepas anatifera, assembly GCA_034440635.1. Taxonomy (NCBI): domain Eukaryota; kingdom Metazoa; phylum Arthropoda; class Thecostraca; family Lepadidae; genus Lepas; species Lepas anatifera. The sequence continues at coordinate 872,595 of JAOTON010000147.1, forward strand.
GTGGTGCTAGTACTGGGTAGAGCACTAGCCAATCGGCTTATCAGTCTCCAAAAGTTGCCCTCCTTTGTCACAGCAGAGTGAAATGCCTGCCCAGTTCTCAAGGCTGTTCCAGCAGATACACAATTCCTATAACAACTAGGACAAAATCAAAAAATCTAATAACTTAATAAGACTTCTCAATCCTCACAAAGGTGCCACAGCAGCTACGTTCAGTAGCATTAGCTCTATTTGCTATCATAGGCACTTTGATTGAAGTTTCTGTATCTGCCCCAGCCTCCCTCCTCACTCCAAATGCTGAACAAGCTCCCCAAAACTAGAAAATTTGCCAAGAGTTGCCCCAAGGATATATTGTTGAAACCTGTCATATTTTGCCCATCAGTGTTGGTGCTGTAAGTACTGATAAGTTGGGTATCCGAAGCCCAAAACATGGCCAAACTGCTAACATTGCCCATGGTCCAGTGTCCAAAGTATAGCATTTTCAACAAGATCTCATTGGTGAGAGTGCCCTTGGAGACAGGACCGAATGGTGCTAATTTTATCAACCTGGTGCGAATTTGCGAGACTGGGGAGAGGAAGGTGATACTTAAACTAAACAAATAATGGCTGAATGCTTTTTAAGACACAGGAGGGGAACTTATAAAAAGTCCTTAACTAACTAATTAATGATAGAGGTAGCATTGCATCATGTGGGTAGGAATGGGTGCATTTTTCTCCTTGGTATGTGGCAGATTGGTGCGAATTTTTGGAGGCAGGTGGTGCGAGAAGTTTAGATGATTGATGCGACTTGTCTGGCCTGCTGCCATACTTTGCAGACTGGCCCATGGTAGATATCACAAAATAGGATGGAAGCTGGGGGCAAGGGTCAAACTGACAGCGCCATGTACTAAGCAGCTGTTCCAGCATCCTCCCAACCAGCAGAACATGGCAGGTGACTACGCAAATGAATTGGGTGAACCCAAATCTGGCCCTGAATGGAGAAGAAATCTAGTGGCTGGAGCAGAACTTTAATTCAACAGGGGCATAACAATCCCAATATGAATTTATACACACAATCAGAGAGCTTGAGAAAGATCATTAAACAACAATGTAGGGTTAACCTTTCGATTGGGCAAATCTTAAAAATTGCAGACGATGTTCTAAAATTTTAACTGTAAAATGATAAAGATCCAAATTAACAGCATGAGGTCAATTGCATCTTAATTTAAATGAAATTAAACAACATGTTGGCTTTTAAGACATCAGTTATTTGACCTTTGGTCAAGAAATCTGCCAGCCTAATCATAACACTTTTCTTTTGCAAATATTGGAACATTTATTCCATACAAGAGCGCTGATCAGTGTCATTCATGCTTTTACATAACTGTGAATAAAAATCAATTGTTCGGTCGGCAGAAAAACGCGAAACATTACTACTGTTCGATTTCATCTGCATTTTCCTTCCTAAATGTTCATCGAGGGCAATTGAGGGTACCAGAGATAGAACAGACTCCCTAGACAACAATTTAAAAAATGAATGGTAAGCACATTGACAAAAGAACAGAAAACAGACAAAAACTCCCCCCAAAAACTATTTTAAAAACGTAATGCGCAAACACAAACACACAACAACACGAAAGAACAACAAACGCACCACACCCCGCGGAAGCAAAAGCACCACAAACGTCTTGAATGTCTTGATGTGTTTTGACCCTTGGATGCCAGAAAGACGCTTAAAACCCCATAAGTAGTACCTTCATAGTTGTTATAAAGGGTCAAATATATCTCTAGTAACCCTCTTAATTAGTGAAGGAATTTTTATAAGGTGTCCTGAGGGTACCAGAGGGCACCAGGTGTCCAGAGGGTGCCTTTACCACGCGCCCCGCTGGGGTCTCTGGCATAGGCGGATCCAGGGGGGACAAGGGGAGCACGTGCCCCCCGATCGACCTTCGGCGCCCCCTGAAAGGTCGATGGCGCCCCTGAAATGTCACTTCCCACCCCCCCAGGATACGAAAGTCAGCGCCCACCGATAGGATTTGGCGCCCACCTGATAGGTTTTGCCGGTCATAAGTGGCGCCCCCTGGTCCGGATGGCGCCCCCGGGAAGGTGCCCCCTCCGATCGGCAATCCTGGATCCGCCTATGGTCTCTGGCATGACGGGCCCCGCTGAGGGGGCGTATTTTTCCCCCTCCGTGTCTAATTTCCTTCTTTCCAATAATTATGTTCTCATACCCTGTATATTATCTCATTTCCTAGGAAAGCTAAAAAATATGGACGGTCTTCGAAAGCTCAGCTTGACGAGACCGGAGAAATTATAGGAAATATTTTTATGTCAACTCAATATTGAGGTCAGCAGAGGTCGAAAAGGCATTGGTGGACGCAGTATGGAGGGGGAGCATTCTGGCCATGGCCCCCTCAAAGCGCCGGGAAGGGGCCAAACTATCTTTGCCCCCCCCGAGAAATTGTTGAAAAAGGGTGTTTACACTGGGTCTGTCGAGCAAAAAAATATTCGCTCCCAACCCCCCACCCAAGGAGAGCGATCATTTACCTGAAGAGGTAGTTTATACTAGGTCTGTTGAGCACCCAAATTGCACGTACCAACACTTCCCCCCCCCAGGAGGAGAGGCAGATATGGGTCTGGCCCCCAAACTTGGGTCTGCGTCCTCCCTGCAAAACGGGTTCCATGGGCTTTCAACTGGGCAGTGTACGTTTCCCCTCTACAGTTTTACTCATCGGAGCTAGAGCAAATATTCATACATCATTGTATTCCTCTCGTCGTGACGAATCGAATGATGTATAATTTGACCTTGATAGGTCAAATTTAAGAAATGACCTGATATCAGGCTAGGTCATGGTCAGAGGGTGATCTGGTATGGTATGGTCATTTAGAATATTAATCGACTCCAAGTGGCAATATAACCACAACACAAGCAAACTAGGAGCTTTATCACAACTCAGTGAGAAGTTATTGGCAAAACAATCACTGTATGCTCCTCTGACCTGACATGACCTTTGAGATGTCAGATGGTCAAAAACTCAACTTTATGGTCACGATCCTGGTAAGAATACACGGCTTGTGGATTATTAGCTTTACCTATGCAGCTCTTCCTGAAAACGAGCCCACTCTATTTTTCGCCATAGACTTAGGTACAGCACCGCGCCCCGGTGGGCGTCCCGGCCACCTTCGGCATGGTGGGTGTGGGGGTGTTTGAACACTCCCCTGGAACTCGGCCCCTACGCGGAATAGCGAAAAAACGCAAAACGCTAGTGGATAGCTCACATAAATTGACAAAGAAACGATAAAAGTCACTTTTTGGCTCAGGTCAATCTTGAGGTCATGACAGATCAAAGAAAGTGGGATGTTCGGTAGAGTTTTTGGACCCTATCGTCTGACAGAGTTGAGTTAGAATCAATTTGAAGCCACCATTTGCTTCCTCTCGTCCCCGCAAATCAAATGGCGTATAATATGACCATTCTAGGTCAAAACTAAAAATGACCTGACCTCCTGCCAGGTCAAGGTCACTTTTTGTCCTATCATTGTCAATATTCATATCAATTGACTTGCAATATCAATCTGATCACAACGATTTCAAAATACAAGCTGTAACATCATTCCATGCAAAGTTATTGATCTAAGCCTAAAACTGCTTAAATAGCCCCAGATGACCTCTCAGAAGCCACAGGTTAAAAAGTGCAACATGGACCTGGAAAAGGGCCCAGGATACTATGATTTGGAGAATATGAAGGTATTCTCAGCAGTATCTAGGTACACAAATACAGCCCAATTTTTGTTTTCCCCATGTATTTCCAATAGAGAGGTCATGGTCCGTACTTGACCTTAGGTCATCGATATGAAAAATCCCGGAATATGTATTGTAGCATTCGGTGGGCCCATTATGTGGTATAAGTTTCAAACCGATAGATTCATCCATTTCTTACTCATGCCACCTTAAACATTTTTAGAGGTGATTTGGGCCAAGGATACTATGATTTGAGGTGATACTATGATTAAGGTTACACTTGACCTGCACTGTTGACCTGACCTGAGGTGAACCAACCTTAAAATTTAGGGGAAAGCTGCGGAATTTATCAAGGATAAGGTGTGGCAAGTACGGCGGCGCTTTGCGCCGCAGTTTTTCGTTCCGCCGGAAAAAAAACCCGAGGGGGTGTTCAAACACCCCCAAAGGGGCGAAGGATAATGCGGTGGCCAAAAAATTGACTCCACCTTAGGTAAACAATATAAAGAATACCGAGATAACAGATTTTTATACTCTAACGACCTCATCATAATATGAAGTTTCAAACTGATCGGTTGGCTGATGTTCCTTAGGCGCCGCCAGGGGCCAAAAAGTGTTCAGGTTGTCACCATTGAAAATTCCAAACCATAAATGTGTCACCAGCCCAGGCTGCAAAATGTGGCGCGTTTTGAGTTAGTAGGATACCAAGAGATACTCCTGGATCATCTTAGTTGTTGAAAAACATTGCGATTTTTAAATTACATTTGCAAATTTTGGCTATTTGTTCCATTATTCGTCTGGAGGAAACTGTCAGCTAATTTTTGGCACCTTGTCCACCTTAGGCTGTCACCATTAAGAATGCCAAAATGGTAAGTTTCTCGACCCCCTGGGCGCCGCTTCAAGCTCGTGATTTTAGGTTCTGAAGTCGGGCTGTCTGACCTCAGATAGCTCCTCGACCTGACATGACGGGACCTCAAAAATTTGGTCAGATGCGTAAAATGTATTAGAGATAAGTACTAGTTAGTTAGAGATAAGTACTACATAGTTTTGTTGTTCTACGTCTCTTCGTTTTTGCGTTATCTGGGAAAAAACCGGAAGAGGGGCTCCAGATTTCGCCTCCCATCGGGGCGCGTGTTAATCATCGCCCCGGTGGGGGTTGTTTGAACAACCCCTCGGGTTTTTCCGGCGGCACGAAAAAAACGGCGGTGCGAAGCGCCGCCGTACTTGGCACACCTTATCCTTGATCGATTTCGCAACTTTCCTCAAAATTTTAGGTTTGAGTCATCTCGGATCAAGTCACCAGTGCAGGTCAACTGACCTCACTTCAAAATTTTTTAAGGCGGCATAGGTAATAAATAGGTAAATCTACCGGATTGAAACTGATACCACATAATGAACCTGCCGAATTCTATAAAAATATTTTTTTTTCGGGACTTTTCATATCGGTGACATAAGGTCAAGTACGGACCATAACCTCCCCATTGGAAATACATAAGGAAAACAGAAATTGGTCTGTATTTGTGTAGATACAGCTGATAACACCTTCGTATTCTCCAAACCGCCGTATCCTGGCCCCTTTCCAGGTTCATATTGTAATTTTGGTCTCCCATTGAAAGGTCATCTGGGGCTGCTTAAGCAGTTTTCAGTATTGGTCAATAACTTTGCAAGAGATGATGATACAGCTTTGATTTTGATACAATTACGTTTGGAGTGCTATTACGAGTCGATTAGTACGCATATTGGCTATGCTTATTAAAAAAGAGAATTTGACCTGACCTGAGGTCAGGTCGTTTTGTGTTTTGACCTAGTGTAGCTATATTATACATCATTTGATTTGCTGTAAGAAGAGGAATCAAATGGTGCCTAAAGAATTGTTCTAGCTTAACTCTGTGAGAGGCTAGAGCCCAAAAACATCACCTTACATGCAACCTTCTTTGACCTGTCATGACCTCAATACTGACCTGAGCCGAAAAGTGCCTGATGTAGTTTGTTTGTTTGAACACCCCCTCCCCTCCACTACAGCAAAGGTGGTCTCGGAGGCCCACTGAGGCGAGTGTTAAAAGGCTTTGCCTGCCGTTAAGACTAGGCGAGGCAGAATTTTTCCTACAGGGAAAAATGCACCTATAGGTTACAGCACCTATAGGTGCTAAAAGCATAACTGCTCATGTTTATCAAAGACAAAGAAGGTTAGTTTCCAAATACGTTATTGCTTTCAAATTTGTCATTAAACCAGTAACAAGCACTTTTCCCACTGACGTGGGGGTCATATTGAGGGTACCTAACCCTCCAATGGGCGGATCCAAGAGGGGGTTCAAGCCCCCTCCCCCGAAATGTCCGGAGCCCCTTTATCTAATACATAGGCGAGTGAGACTCGAGCCCCCCACCCCCGAAATGAACTCCTGGCCCTCCTGGCCACTGGCCATTGCCAGCAACCCTTAGACAAAACCTTCCATCGCCTATGACCGCCGAGATGTAGATCCCGCATTTGGGGTGCAGTCAGCCCCCAAAAACACCTACTTACGCCCCTCTGCTGAATAAATAGTCTAAGAAAGTTAAACATGCTTAATGATACACAGTCAACATAGCAGTTTGGATTCTGAGGCATGGATCGTTACCCTTATACAACTTTTGCTTCACATTGGCGTCGGAATAGGGGGAGCCAGGGTGGGGGCTGGCCTCCCACTTTTCATCCGAAAATTTCTCGATCCATAATTTGGAAGTTATCGTAAAACGTTGTAACCAAACGGTGCAGAAGGCAGAAGTTAGCCCAAATCCGAGTACTTTTTGGTTCAAGTGGAGAAAGTGTCTTGTCAGCAGCTTGTGGAGGATTGATTGCCGCCTCACTAATTTGTCGGTGGAAACGCTTATGCCCGCCTGGATTAAATGAACCGTATTGAAGCCATGCACGTTCTATTAGATGCTATCACACTAAGATAAAGACACGCTCAAAAGGTACTGAAAACACATATGTAAATAGCTGGTTTAGCACTGAATGTGTTTTCTTAGGATGTTGCCAGATGCGGCAGGGGGCAGGGTGGGGGGGAAGGAATTCGAGGAGCAGTCGGCGCAAAGAAGCGTCAGTCAACCATTAGGTGATATCATTCATGGGTGCTAGCAGGCCCCATTCAGGTGTCCCGGGTTTTCGTGATTGGGCGCCCAGGTTGGTTTGG